>PVIC010015686.1:0-34875 GCA_004025085.1 Thryonomys swinderianus
TCCCTCCCTCCCTCCCTTTCTTCTCTCTCTCTCTCTCCCCTCTATCTCATTGCAAGAGCATATCATAACCTTTTTTATAGTTGGGTGAATCCTCAGACGAGTTTCCTCTTGAGGCTTATAAAACATAATTTCAGCGAGGTAAATGTCAAATCTGTATGAAAGAGAACTTCTTCAGACAGTTGCCCCTGGAGGCACTGGTGCCCCAGGGCACGGAGCTGCAGCGAGGCGGGGCCATCTGATGTGGGAGGTGAACATCAGAGGAGGGCTGATGCTCTTGTCCCTGGGAACCCAGGCAACTGTGGCTCCTGAGGGTGACATTGTATTGCAGGGATACGTGGGCCCCACCCCCATCTTCCTGGTGGCTTCTATTCATCGGTTACAAGGCCTTGAAGGAATCCAATAGCGAGGAAGTGAGATTACATTCTGAGGAAATGGGTAAACTGAAATGCGCTGGGATTGAACTCGGGAGGGCAGCCAGCTTTATTTACCAGATTGTATGAAGTCTGATTAGGAAAACGCAGCCATCCAGGACAGCTCTGCAGGCCGAGCAGGAGCCGCGGCTGTGCGCGCGCAGGTGGAGGGGCTTCCCTTGGCACCCTGCACGGACCCCTTTCCCCTCCTGTGATCAGAGCAGCTAAGGCGGCGAGGTCGGTCCTGCCTCGGGTTGGCTCCCTCGGAGCGCAGCTTCTGAACGTGTCTCCCTGTGCCTCGCTGGAGTCCTTGGCCCAAGGCAGCCCCCTCTTTTCACCAGTGTGAAGACAGGGAAACGCACCATGGAGGACAATGGGAATAGAACAGAGAACGTGGAGTTCGGGGACTGGCACAGAGAGCAGTGAGGGGAAGCGAGGAGGGTGAGCTGCGGAGCGTCTCTGAACACCTGCGAAGATGGCATCTTTTGCCACTTCGAGGACAGCGAATGCATGAGGAGCCGCAGCTGTGAAGCCTGCTCTCTTAACTAGCGTGAATGTTACTGAAAAAACAAAAAATAGCAAATGCTGGCAAGGATATGGAGAAAGGAGCTCTCATACTGGGTTCGGGAATGTAAATTAGCAGGCCTTGAGGTAGATGGCTCCTGTGTTCATCGCTGGGCTCTTCACAGAGCTCTGGGGTGGGGTCGACGTGGGCCTCGGTGGGTGAGTGGAGAGCGAGGGTGTTAGACATGCTCGGCGTGAAGCTCTAATTAGCCATGAACCAAATACAGCCCAGCGAACGTGAATGTGGAACAGTAACCGTCAGAAGTGGGAAAGGAAAACAAATGGAGGCTGAATTTGCTCAGTGCATGTTTCTATGTGCATTATTAAAATATCAAGCTGAACCCCATTAATAGGAACAATCAATACATGATAATCAAAAATTTTTAAAATCCCTTGAGTTCATAAAATTCAAATCTGAGCTATGTGCAGCTTCACAATTTCAAAAAGGTGAATATTTATGACTTTTAAGTCCTCTGTATCTCTGTCTCCCTTGTCTCTGTCTCTCATTGTCTCTGTATCTTTCTCTCTCATAAGCATGCACACACACACACACACACACACACACACACACACACACACACACAGAATCATGACATGTAGGGCCTGACCTGGAAGGAAGGACCTTTGGTTCCCTAGTTTATAGAGGCTTAAACTTTTGGTATTTGTAAAAAGTTAGAGCTATTTCGAGCTATAGCTAGGTATTTTTGTATGTCTGGCAAATTCTGGGACACATACTTATAGCATTCTAAAGGCATCCTGGGCAATTTTCAGATGAAAAATGTCATAGAGGTCTGAGTTCCTGTAATTATCTATTTATATGCTATGGATGCCCAACGAGGAGCCAGAGATTGCCTCATTTGCTGCTATATAGCTGTTCATAAGTAAGTGTAATGTGACGCACACCCTGCATTGGTGCATAGGGATGGGGAATTAGTCATGTTACATCTGAAAGCCACTTTACATTCATAGGTCATAAACCAGGAGGAAAAATAACCAAAAGTTTCAGTATTCAATTTGTTTGCTCTATGCAAAATGCAACCTCTTAAGCTGATGAGTGGAGGTGGAAGAGATGGTACTGCTTTTAGGACCTCTCAGTAAAGACTCAAAGGTGTCTGGGATATTAAATAGCTGTTAAAAGCTCTCGTTGGGTAATTTAAGTGTAAATGAGTATGAACTATATGAATTAAATTTGCCTTAAAATATCAGTCTGAAAAACCAGGGAAGACTATTTGAGACACAGTTTTTGCCTTTTTTCAAAACCTGAACATTTTAAAAAATAATTTCAGAGTCTCAGTGAAAGCTAAGTGCAGTCAAATTTAACGGTCTCTAATGATCTTCCCATTAAAAGCTACAATTCAATAATAATTACACTCACATTAAAATAAATACCTGCATTTATACACACACCACATAAAGTATATGAGTTCAGCCTAAGTTTTTGCAACCTTTTTGTCATAAATGATTATACAGATGTTTTATATATATATATTATATATAAAATATATGTCAGTAAAAGTTCTGCCTATGAATTGGAAAATGTGAACTTAAAAAAATCACAGTTTAAACTACTAATTCATTTGGTCTTTGAGTATTTATTATTTTTTATTTGTACTAGTATAAAAATTAGAATATTATGTGTCTATGCTTTACCCCCAAATTATTACTAATATCTCTCACTGTGCTGAACTAATTTATATTAAAAGTCTGTGCTTTTTTCTCAGGATAGTCACATTCAAAGTCATGCTGTTTAAAGAGACTAAATTTTCAACTTTAATTGTAGACTATACAGCTGTCCCTTTATGTTACATGTTCATTACAAGATGAGGTTACATGTGAAAAATATCCTTTCAATTACTCCAGCCATTTTTGCTATGAGGATTGACCCTTTACATGATTCTGATATTTTCTTTGTAATTTATACATTATGGGCAGCATTTGGCAAAAATGTCCATTATGAATATCATGACTACTGTGCTGTGTTTTAGATATATTTTCTTTCTTCTTAACTCATCAAGATGCTGCAGCTTAAAAGAAAAAGCTAGAGAGATAAGAAAGATAAGAGAGATAAGAAAGTTGAAGCCCAGGAGAACTCCTAGTGTCACCTCGGGTGACAGTGGCAGGCGATGGAGGTGACATCCTGGTGCATTTTCCATGTTTCATTGTGATATTCCACTGGAATTTAAGGGGCCCAGCCTATTGTCAAAGATGTGATTTTTGGAGCTTTTGAGGTAGTACCTGAAATAACAGTTGGATGTGGAGATAAAGAGTCACACACACACACATTCATGGAGTACGGAATTCACAGTGAGGACTCTGTGCTGAGGCTGCTCTTCCCCTCAAACAGTTACGGGGACAGTTTCAATCCCCAGAGGTCTGAAGTCAGCTGGGGCCACTCTCAGCCTCAGTCTAGGAACATGGCTAAAATAGAATTTCACAGTACTGGAAAGACAGATGTACACCCTTGTTCATAGCAGCTCAGTTTGTGATAGCTCAATCTTGGAAACAACCCAAATGCCCATCAACTGGAGACTGGATAAAGATGTGGTTTTTTAAAAATAAAATGGAGTATTATTCTGCCGTAAACAATGACAAGATTGATTCATTTATGTGCAAATGGATACACCTGGAGGACACACTAATGAGTGAAATCAATAGGTCACAGATAGGCAAATACTGGATCTTCTCGTTGATATGAGCACCTGTAGATGCAAATGAGCTCTAGAAAGTATGACAGTCTTTGTAGAATGGGAAATTTCCAAAGGAAATTTGGTGCGGGGATGTAATGAGGGGAAGGAATAAATATGATTCTGAAAGAAAATAAAAGAGCATGTATATAGGGGGTGGGGAGGTGTGGGTGGGTGGGGATATGGGTAAAAATGAGAATTGACTGTGTCATATATTGGTACAAATTCCCCAATGTTATGTGTGACTGTGAGATGTATATAAATTGTACCAATAAAGAATTCAATTTAAAAAATGCAAAAAACAAAAAAGAAATAGACTCACAGTCATGTGACCATGACACTTTGGCCCTATTATGATGCTTATAGAGAAGAAGTAAGTCACAGAGTCCAGAGACAAGTCCTTATGTCATCTGGGATGGTGGCGACTAGCTGCCCTCTCAGGGTGGCCAAATGGTGAGTAAATAATTTATTATAAATAAAGCCCATTTTATGGGCTTTTCTCTAAATCTTAATGGCAGCTAGTTCCCCCACCCCACACCCCTCCAAAAAGCAAAACATATTCAAGAGGGGTGAGGTGTATAGCAGTTCCAACAGGGAGCTTAGGACTGGCTTCCTGGGAATGTAGATCCTTGGGCAAAGACTAGGCATGAGCAAGTACATGAAGGCTTAGATATATAAAGAAATGCACTTGATGTGCTTGATGAACAGCAAGCCAGTCAGTGTGGTAAGATGTGGGGACCACGGAGAAGAGAAGAGGAAGTGAGGCCTGCAGGCAGGGGAAGGCAGGAGGCTGCTTTAGCAGCCATGGGGACCTCTGGAAGGATGCTGGATCTGGTTGCAGGGAGGGCGGGGAGCGTGACAATTCTGTGCTGCTGTGTTATCCTTGCCAGTTTAATTGACTGGCTGTTGTTCACTGTGAGAAGTATCTGCCTTTTCAGGTCCAGGCTGGTAAGGAATATGACTCCCTGTCCCACTATGCTGGTGCAGGGGCTGCTTGTGGTGGTGGTGGGGCTGGAAAGGTGGCAATGGGCCCTTCGGTCGTGCCACCATCTTGTCGGCTGCTGGCCCCACCTTCCTGGCTGTGTTCCAGCGCAGAGATTGCTTTATAGCTCCTGTGACTTCAGGTCTTAATGTCACACAGTCTTGGCATCACTAGACATTCTTTCCCTCTCTATTTTGATGAGCTTCGGTCATGTCCTCATACTCTTTAGCTTTGCTTACTTCTGACAGCTGCTTTGAGACTGAAAGATATTTTGTGAAAGCCATGATGCGATAAAGATTATGGCAGTGATGACAACAGCTATTTTAATATGCATATTTAAGTTCCATTGATGGACAACATTTTGGGGTATGTATGGGAACAATGTGGCATTTCAATGTATATGTGCTATATATAAGGATTGAGTCAGGACAATAGGAACATTCCTTGCCTCAAATGTTAAGCAGTTCTTCCTGATGACAAAATCCAAACACTACCAGCTATTTTGAAATACACGATTAATTGCATCAGTGATATTTATTCCATTAATTTTATTTTTTATGTGTGTGTGTTTGTTTTGTTTTGTTTTGTTTTGTGTGTGTGTGTGTGTGTGTGTGTGTGTGTGTGTGGTTCCTGGGATGGAACTCAGGACCTTGTATTTGTGAGGCAGGTATGGTGCCACTGAACTAAATCCCTGGCCCAATTCCACTAATTTGAGAAGTTAGTCCTCTCGAAGGATGACAATTGCATCCACGCACTGCATTCTGCCACAAGGTTGGGACATTCCCTGCCCTGGAGACACCTCCTAGCACAAGGTTTAAGGTCTTCAGTTCTTTCAGGGAGACTCAAGTTTTCTGAGTTACAGAACTCGGCAAGGCTGAAGGTTTTCACTGCCTCCACTGGCTTTTACAAAGACTGAGTTTGGAAAAATTGCAGAAGCTGCTTAGGGACAAGGTCTCATCACAGTGAGGCAGCCCCAGCCATCAGCAGAACGCGATGCCTAGAGAGTATACTTCTGAGCACTGGACACTGTGGTCTCAGGGAGAAACCCCAGCAGTAATAAAGCCCAGCTGCCAGAAAACTGTCACTGGAAGTCAGGCCTCAAAGGAAGGCTGCGCATATTATCTCCAGAACTTGCAGAAATATTTGATGGCATCTACAGAGTCATCAATCAGGTAATGGTTAGAAAGCTGCATCACAGGGGCAAACTTCTATTTTGTGTGATACCTCATTTAATCTCTGTTATAAGATAGTTACAGTTTGTTGAAAGATTTCTTTGTACATATGCTTCTACATTTGTCTCTGTGCTAAACCTTTCCTCTTATGAGGGTGAGGGAAATATGACATTGATTAAAAGAAGCAGATAGGATTATGCTACCAAAGGGCCCCCAGAGGTATATGGGTCCTATGTTGTTCATTATTTTGGATATTCTAGGAATTGAACCCAAAGCTCTGAATAGCTAGGAATAGGCTCCACAGTGAGCTGCATTCCCAGTCCTTTTATATTTTTGTTTTGAGACATGATCTTACCAAGTTGTCCAGGCTGCTCTTGAATTTACAGTCTTCCTGCCTCAGCCTCCCAAGTATCCGGGATTACAGATATATGATAACATATGCAGTGCAGAAGTCAATCTTACTGCATTGCCCTTCTATGGCATGAATTCACTGAATCTTCAGCAGTCTCAGTATGTTCAGGACAGTGCAGGGAAGTTAAGCAGTCCTCCCAAGTTCAAACATCTGTTGGGATTCTGGAGAAAAATGTAGCACCTGGTGTTTCTAAGTTAGGATCCATGTCCATTTTTCATTCTACTTTATTTTTACATCTCTGCCAAACTAAAAATGTGGTACATGTAGGAACTGCAAGCTCTGTTACAGTCATTTTTGTGGCGCCCTTTACCCTGATGGAACTGGAAGAAAAATCCTTCAGGGGCTCTTTGTCCGTGGCTTTGCTGATCACAGAGGCAGGAGGGCAAACCCTCCAAGGGAAACTCATGAGAGAGAGAGAAAACCAGGAAGAAAGGCTTTGCCTCCTGCCGGGGCACCAACCTGGAAAGACTGAGGAAGGAAGGAGGGGCTGTGGAGGAAGACCAGACAGGAGGAGAGCCTTATCCTCGCCTTCATTATCCTGTCTGCTTTCCTTCATTTTTTTGACATTCTGTCGATCAGCTGTTAACACCTAATTCTCTAAAAATAAATACGACTTGAGCAAATTAAGTGAAAAGTCTTGGGAGAGCTTAATTACTTCGTGTCCCTCCAATGCTTCGAAATGATCTTCATTTCCCTGTAATGAACAAAATGGTGAGTGACAGCCTGGCCAATGAGACGCTTCTCAGCTCTGGCTTCTTCTGTCAGGGACACAGGTGAGAGAGATGTTATGGATTGTTGCTGGTGTGTGTATGTGTGTGCATGCGCATACACGCCTGTGTGAGCATGCATACTGAAACTAAATTGAAAAGCACCTGCCTCTGGGAAAGATGTTATTTGTGTTTTCTGCCCAATTCATCACAGTGGTTGTTGCTGCTTGAAAACCTAGTAGATTTCTGAGAAAAGTCATGTTTATTATGGAAGTTATTTATTAATAATAAATAGAGGTGAAAGTCAGTCGAAGTGCATATATTATTTTCCCCATGACTAATGTGATGACATTAGTGGGTGCCTGAGTCCTGCCTTCCACTGTGGGTTCATTGCTTCAGTTACTTCTTTCGATGCCTTTGTCCACCCATCCACTCACTCAGCAGAGGCCTGGTGGAAGCCTGCTTTCTTCCATGCTTTGCATCGAGTGAGCAGTTGTCCTCTGTGAAAACTGGTCTGATAGGGAAGACAGGTACATCAAAACTCAAACACCTATAACATGATATCATGTCTTATACATGCTGCTACAATATTCTCTTTGAAGACACTATGTCTTTCAAGTTCCAACTGATAGTATTTTCTCCTAGAGACTTATTTGTACCCAACTCTGACTCAAAATTTACATACATGTGTTTCTGTTTTCAAACCCAAACTGTGGCGTGAAGATGGCTGAGAAGTGGGCCTCTGTGACCTTTTCATCCTGAAAACTCATCTCACTCTATAGTCAGCCACCCAAGTACCTTGCAGACATCTCTTCCAGCCTAGCAATTGTACTAGACACTGAAACTATAGGACTAAACACACACAACTCTGTCTTCATATCGTTTTTAATGTCCTAATGGAAATACACAGTCAACAAATAAATGCACCAGTGACTAATTACAGCTACATTCAGTGATATGATGATAAGGACAGAATGCTTTAAGACCATAGGATGAGGACCTGACACATTTTGAAAGAAGAGGGAAGGATTCAGGAAGGCACTCATGATCCACGAGAGCTGTCATAAGAGGGGGGCGGAGGCTGTGTTTAGACTAACTTTTTGTCATTCATATTCTCATGTGTTTCCTCTGTGTTTTGTGAGGCGTGGATTGGCTGGGCTCTCAAGCACTAATGAGTGATGCTGATATGGACCTGCTTTGGGTGCCATTCAAGTAAGAAGCTGTGAAGTAGCATGGTTTAGGGAATGAGAATCCCACATCCTGGACTGTCACCAGCTCTAGGCTGTGATGTATTCTCAATCCTGGAGAAGGCCGCTGCTTTACATAATTCCCATCTTGCAGCATTTTTTGCTGGACATCTTTCTTGGTAACCAGCACCCACAAAGTCCTTCAGTGAAGGGACACCAGATCAGGTGCAGCTTAACAAGAAAGCAGGCTGTGTACGGGTCATGTGAGAGCCTAAGACCTACCTTTCCTCTTGTCAGGTGCATTAACACACATGTATGGGTAGATGGCACTGGTTGATTTATGATCCTCCACCGACATACTTCATTTCACTTTATCATCTCAATATATTTCTGTGAAACTTGAGTGATCCAGAGAGGTTTAATTAGTTACTCTGCATCACATTTTCTGCCCAGAGTTAACTCAAAAGCGATCTAAAGTTCTAACCATCTATTCCAGTTGCCCCTCCACAATGGTACCGCATGTAGGACAAGGGCTTCTAGGCACCCTTTACTCTCCCCATGGGGACACACAGTGGCACAGCTCCGCGCGATGCAACATGACACTGTACAATGTGCACACTCTCGATCACCTTGCATGTGCCAAGCCCAGTGCTAAGCATCTATGACACGATGGTGGGCAAGACAGAGGCCCTTCCCCGGGGAGGTGTGTGATCAGGCCTATGACTGAGCGAGCGACCACAGTGCCGTGTGGAAAGAGCACTGAATGGGGCAAGTCTGAAACTCCATGGATCTCAGAATAAGGTGCTTGGATCACAGGTGAAAATCAGCATACCTGGCTGTTTGAGCTGTTAGCCAAGTGGCTGAGAGAGGCTGAGTAGACACATAAAGTAGGAGAAGAAACATTTCCAAGGCAGAAACAGGCGTGAGCAAAGAGCTAATAGCTAGTCAGAACTAAACCTGTTCGTCTTCAACATGGCTACCACACAGCATGAGGAGGACAGTGGCGAGAAATCAGGATGTCATAAGAATTGCCTGGTTTTCTTACGTTAAAGGATAATCATAGTGATGGCAATGCAGCGGAAGCCTGGACCTGAAAATAGCATTTGACAGCCTGCTTTCCTCCTCCGCGGAGGTGGCCTTGTGCGCACGCTCAGAGTTCCTCCCAGCTCCGGCGCCAGCCTCTAGCAGTCCACAGCAAGCTGCGAAACAAGTGGAACGAACGCGTGATTTACAGTCCAACTTGAAGGGAATCTCTGAAGCCACCTAATTCTACTGACACATCCTAACCCCTGCCATTTTACAGACAAAGAAACTGAGGCTTAGTGACAGATAGCAAATAGCCCGAGGTAACATAGAGAGAGGCAGCTCCACCATTAGATCCATGATCTTACCATCAAAGGCCATTTTAAGAGAAGCATCTTAAAACAGACACTAAGTTATTGATAGGTATGGTTAGATTAAAATGCCTCCCAAAGCCTGTGATTGGCACGTGTGGGGAGCCACATGCCACCGGTGACTTTGCGGTTGGTTTGCTGTAAGAGTTAGACCCTGGCTGGAGTTGCATCTCCCTCCCCAGTTTCTCCTTTATCTCTTGGCTTCCTGCTGCTGTGATGTGAGCTGTTTTCTCTCCATCAAGCCTCTTCTCTGTGACATTTCTGCCTTGTAACTAAATGACCATGGACTGAAACGGGAGCCAAAATTGACTTCTGGTTCAGTAAACTGGGGGTGTTGAGTATTTTGACCCAGCTACACTAAGACACTAACTTTTCTGCCTTAAAGCCTGTGAATCTGTGATGCCCATTTAGACTGAGATTTCCTCTGGACTTCTGGAAGATCAGGGGGCTCTGCGCTCTGAACTCTACACTTCCTCTGTCTTCCCATCTTAGACATGGCTGGGATGTCACCACAGCTGTGAGAGCAGATATGCAAGCAGGATGGTAAAAATGAATACTGTATTCTTACCCAAATGTGCTGACAGGAAGACTTCTTTTCCATTTTGGGCTGGGAAGCCGTTGATCAGTAAGCAGACCAACTCACTGCTCTGTGGTCCCTGAGGAGAAGATGCAGGAAGCATGGGCCGGAGGGTTAGCTCAGTGGTTCTGGTGCCTGCCTCGCAAGCGCAAGGTCCTGAGTTTGATCCCCGGTAACCACATACAATGCTGGGCGTGGAGACACGCCCATCAGCAATCAATACCACATACCACAGTGCCAGGTGTGGTGGCTCACGCCTGTAATCCCAGCACTCGGAGGCAGAGACAGGAGGATTGCTGAGTTCGAGGCTTGCTGGACTACATCGTGAGCTCAGAGCCAGCCTGAACTACAAAGTGAGACCCTGTCTTAAAAAAAAAAAAAAAAAAGATGCAGGAAGCAAAGAACAGGACCTTCGCTCAGCCCAGTGACCTTCCGGGTACCCTGAATACCTGATATCATCAGTCCTGTCAACGGCCTTACAGAAAGGCTTCTCCTCATTACATAAGACTTCAGAGTGTGGATGTTTTTAAAACCATTTGATGCTCCCAAAGAAGTAGCAGAGATGATAATTTCTTCTCTTATAGAACTCTAACTGGAGGATTACAGAATCCACACATGTTAGAGCTGAAATGGCCTTTGATTTTCTAGTTTACCTCATTTATATTTTATAGCTAAGGAAACTGGGAACCCAGAAGTTACACAGCCTCTGAAAACCCCCATACCTATGAGGCAGCAGAATCTTAGAGCACACAGAGCAACCGCCAGACTGGAGCACTTGGATTACACCTATTGTTAAGGGTAACAGCTCCCTGTCTGGGAGCATTTGTGTTGTGTTCAGTACATGTAAAGCATTTTCTGTCCATTGCCCACTTTGAGCCTTAAAACAATCTTACAAAGTGTGGCCGGGTTGCCCTCAGCCTTCGTTTACAGAATACAAGTTAACATTTATTAAAAGCTTTCTGGAGGACTCCAGAGCCTTCTAAATCACTTCTGTACCTCAATTCTGGTATTTCTCTTGATGGTACTAGATCTTCCATCTCACTGATTGGGAAATTGAGGCAGAGCATGTCTGTACAGCTCAGCTAAAATGACAGGGTGGACAATTAGCCTGCCCCAGGACATCTTCTGAGGCAGGATTTGAACTCAGGTTTACCGCTCTCTGCAACCCCTGCTTTTGCTTGGTGTGTTTCACTTTTCTAAATTTATAAGCACAAAACATAGTTTATACCAAATGGCACACTCTCGGCACTGTTAATTATAAAATGTAAATCAAACAATAATATTTCTCAATCTCAGACTCATTTAAAGTAAGCATTAATTGAAGAACTTTGATTTTCACATTGCTGAGGAGCAGCTGTGACACATCAAGAATCCTCACTGTACCCCCTTCTGGCCCCCATCATCATTTCTTCCATGTCTTCTGGAGAACAGCTGGCCTTCACTCTTCAGGAAGTGTCTCGTCTTTATGATAAAGCAGGAAGCTGGCTGTGTCAGTGTATCCCCCCACCCTGTATCACCACCAACACACTTCTCTCTCCATCACACACACACACACACACACACACACACCAACAGCAAGTGCACTGTTTCTTAGCTCTGCTATTGGTGCACATCTCACGCTTGCTATATTATAGCTACAGGGACCTGAAGAAGACTTAGGTGTCCATCATCCTTTATGTCCCCATGCAGGGCCCAGACATTATCATATTCTTCTTTAAAGAGACTGACGCACACCTGTGGTCTGAAAGCCATACAGGGTGGTCCCTGTCCATCCAGGCTAGTTGTGAATGGAGAATCGGGAGGCCTAGGAGGTTATGCAGGGGCCACACACTCATGTGAGTATCAAAGCAGAAAGCCCCAAATGGCCCTTGTAGATAGTTTTCATGATAAGTCAAATGACCAGTATATTATTTGTGTTTCGACTTGACATTCAGATAATGAGAACCTTGACTAAATTATTTTGTGTCCTTTTATTTTTCAGAATATATATTTTTGTATAGTTTAGATATTTCTTAAATGAAGATGCCAATTCTGCATTAAGACAAAAGAAGTCTTTTGTCCACTGCATCTTTCTAAACTGTCCTGCAATGAATAGAAATCATGTTATTTAAAGGCTTAGTGTAATCTGACAGATAGATGGAGTAATGCCTCATTAACTTTGCTTCCACAAGTGCACAATGGTGCCAAATTTTGTAATTATTCAGAGTCAGAACCGGATAGAGATTGTGGGTGATCTGCCTCTTGCGATACTTGTCTCTGAGTTCCACTTCTTTACATAGAGATAACCCACTGCTACCCACCAGCTGTATTTCGAGATAGCAAAATCTTGTGCTGGAAGTTGCCAAGCTGAGTACTCACTTTTATCCATTACACCTCCCTTCAAAAGTGAATTTTAGTGAATTCTAGTGAATTTTATCTGAGAGTCGAGATGCTCACCAAGGGTGGTGGAGCCTTTAGCACTCTGGGAGACTAAGGTGGGAGGATTAGAAGTTCCAGGCCAACCAGGGTGACTTAGCAAGACTCTGCCTTAAAATAAAAATTGTTAAGAAGTGCTAGGGATGTAGCTCAATAAGAAGGTCCTGGGTTCAATCCCAGTCCTACTCAAACACGAAAGATGCTCAGTCTTGGCTCAGCAGCCCTGCAAGGCAGTGGTTGAGAGAGGAGATAGCAACAGAAGGAACCCATGCCAGCTGGGCTGTCTGAGTAGAACAAGTTTAGGGCGATGTGGTGTATTAGTCGCCTTCCCATTGTTTGGACAAAATCCTGATGTACACAGGTTAAAGGAGGCTCACAGTCTCAGAGAGCTCAGTGCATGGCCAGTTGGCTCCAAAGCAGGATCACCATTCTGGAAAGGTGTGGAGAGCTAAGCAACTCACTTCCTGGCAGCCAGGAAACAGAACACAGGGAGGACTTACAACAGTAAGGTTCAGGGGCCAGCAACCTTCTTAGCCTGCCAGATACTCTGAAGTAAGTTTTGCTAATCTCCCCGACTTCTCTCAAGCCTGTCTAGTTGACAGTCACAATTAACCGATAGTGGTCTTGAGCAGGTTACTTATGATTTCTATCTCTGAGCAGCAGTCAGCCTTTGTGTAATAGTGACACGATAGTAGAACTTCACAGTGTCACTGTGGTAAATCATGAATCAGTTCAAGTCAGATGCTCAGCCTGACACATGGATGACCTACACGAAGTAGCCAGTTTTCATTATGGCTCAAGATCACACTGCTAGTAAGAGGACAGAATGGGATGTAGTGTGAGTAGGTCCAAAGCAAACATCTTTTCACTACTACCTCACTTCCAATCCACACTCCTACCCAGGCTGTACAATTGTCTTATAAAATGAAGCAACATGATGGATCTTGGCAGGATCCCTTGTGTCAACAGAATCGAGTGCCTGACCCTCCCACCTAGAGTACTGTACACTCGGTCAGAGTAATTGAGCTGATTATAGCTGGGAGAAGGTTCTGTGTCACAAGCTTGGACTTGACATCATCAAACATAAAGGAATGGTGCAAGACAGCTACTGCCAGCATCAGGCACTAGGCCAAGGCCAAGAGTGATGAGACCCTTAAACCTTCTTGTACTGAGGTCCTTTCTATGTTAGTAAAGGACATAAAAGGGGTAAGATGTTCAGGGCCCTCTGACAGCTATTGTATCTTCATGAGATATGACGTTGTAGTTTACAGTTGTTTGTGAAGGGAGAATAGAGGCCATTAGTTCAGTGATAAATACAAGACACAGTATAGAAATACTGGTCAAGCTTATACAGTGGTGGCAGAGAGGAAAGGTGAAGTTTAGTAGCAGGATAGAGGAGGAAAAATCTCAGTGATCTTCCTGTGGTGTTTACTAAGCACATAAATCTGACTTCTGCCAAGGTCATGAATGCCTCTGCATACCAATCTTTGGGCCAGTGTTACCTTCTGTCATTACTGACTCAGAATCATTCCCAAATCTTTCTGAGTTTCCTTATGTTTCTCTGTCTTTTCATGGTATTATCAGAAGGCAATGGTGGGCTCTTTTGGTGTTTATTGTCTATTTACTGGAGTATAAACTACATTTCAGGCAGGAGCTTCATTTAGAGATAACCTCTAATTTGGAGGGCTGTGGGAGGCACTGAGGGGTCAGGACAGACCAGGGAAGCTCCTTCTTTGCCCCCGCTGTCATGGCTTTACATGCTGTGAAGCTTTTGAGCCGAAGATGCAACACAGGAACAGGCTCCAATTTACTCTTGCCCTGAGCCACATGAGCTGTCTGAGATTCCAGAAAGTCTCATCTTTTTCTTGGTCCTTCATCTACTCATTCTCCTCTGCCTTCCCTGCCTCAGCTTTGGTTTATGAAGTGCAGGTCTTCTGGGGAGTGTGCCTTTTTGCACACCAGCATGCTCTAGTCACTCACTTGTGATAAACCAGATGGTGCAGGGCTCCCTGATTCACCTCAGGACTTGTCCTTGGAAAGAAATTTTCATGGAAATGTTTGACTGTGTTGAACTGTACATAGGTCCTGACCAATTGCTGAGAGCCAAGTGTATTCTGTACAAGACTAAACTGCATAAAATGTATCCTTCCAATCTCTGGATTCCTAGTCAACTATTAGAAATCATACATTATTTTCTGTTTGTAATAACATGGAAAATATCTAGGATATACTGTTAAGTGAAAAAAGATTTAAAATTGTGTGTGTGTATATATATGTATATACATATATGTGTACATATGTGTATATATGTATGTGTGTATGTGTGCATGTATATATACATGTGTATATATGTATATACATGTGTGTATATATGTATATGTGTGTATATAGAGAGAGAATGAGAGAGCTTTGAAAATTTCACAGTATATCTATGTATATATGTTTGTATATGTCCAAGTTCATACCTATATTTCCATGTCTAGATTAGATATATAGTGAAGGATTTCTGACTGATCATATGTACAGAAAAATGCATTAAACTTATACAACAATCTGATACAGATGTAAAATTTGAACCTAAAAGAATGGTACTGGTAAGGTGGACAGTTCATTTTGCTTTATATACTCTGGTATTTTTCCAGTCTGTTTCTGTGATGAGAAAAACATCTTTTTTTTTTTTTTAATGTTTTTGTTGGGATGGAATCAGGGCCTCATGCATGCTAGGCAAGCATTATGCCACTAAGCTATCTCCCTGACCCAATAAGGAAAAACAATCATATTTTTTTAAAAAGAGGCAACACAGCAAAAACAGTGTGGAATGTGAATCTTTAAAACTGTTCTATTCATTCCTTCAAATAATCCAGGATGCGTTATATAAATAATTATAACACAGTGTGCACAGGGCTGTGCACATGCCGCGCACAGCATGCTAAGACCTTTGAAGGCAGGAGGGACTGTGCAGCAGTCCGGGGCGACTCCTCAGGCACAAGTCTCTGGAGCCAGCTCTCAGGGGTGAGAGGGACTCAGGAGAGACAGGGAAGTCTCCGTGATGATGGAGGACGGGTATGTCATCTGAGAGACAGGGTAACAGCGAGGGCACGGCAGGCTGGACACAGGACCCAGACTCAGGGGAACCCAGAGGCAGGGGCGTCCTGCCAGAGACCTCTCTGCAGTGGTAACTTTGGAGACTCACTCGTTTAACTCCTTAATTTCATAATTTTCTGAGCATCAACTGGGTTTTAGATCTTTACTGAGCATGTGGGTTTAGTGATTTAAAAAATATGTGCAGCCGGGCGTGGTAGCTCACACCTGTAATCCCAGCACTCGGGAGGCAGAGACAGGAGGATTGCTGAGTTCGAGGCTTGCCTGGGCTACATAGTGAGCTCAGGACCAGCCTGAACTACAAAGCGAGACCCTGTCTCAAAAAAAAAAAAAAGTGAAGATATGGTAGAATTGATTCCTGCAGATTTAGATATTATTCTTTTTTATATAAAAAAGATGAGATTGCAAACTACATTGTGATTTGCTGGTTGTCAGTAGTAATTGAGAAATGGAGGCTGCTAGGAGAAACTGAAGTGCTGCTAAAGGAGGGGGTGTCCCCACAGTGCTCGAAATGCCTGGGACAGGGAGGAGGGTGTGGTCAGATGGGACCAGTCTCAGAACCCTGGTGCACTTCCAGCACCCTCCACACAGGCAGACGGGCCTGACTTCTCTCCTCGGCCCACTGGCCACAGCCACTCCCCACACCGTGTGTATCGGATTTCCGTCACTCATCACTCAGTGACCGGAGAGTCATGTGTCTGTGTGAAGCACTGAACTGTGAAGCTTATTAAAAAGAGAAAGAGAGAGAAAATTTTCTGAAAACTAACAAAAGTTGATTACTTATAAACAATAATGAAGGCTGATGATTTCTAAAAGTAATATATTTTTCTCTTTGTTTTCCCTGGAGCTAATTTTAAATGAGAAATTATTTTAGGATCTTCTGCAGAGCTCCACCTAAATGTCACTCTTGCCACTTGCTCCCCCAACCAACCCCTGCATAGCTCAGGCTATTTTCATTTTTTTGTGGATTGCCCAAGTCTCCCTGTGAGGTAGAGCTCCTACGCTACGCAGTCATCCCGCTTACGACTTATCTTCTCCTTTTTTATATGCATTATTTTCTCTTTGAGAACAGAATCCTGCTGTTCTTATCTATCATATTGTTTGTACCTCTTTGTGTACAGAAGAATGTGTTATTTATTCAAATCCCTTTAGTTATGTACCTTCTCATACAAGCTATTTTAAGAAACAAAGAGATGGATTCCAGAGATTCATATACATATACTATAATTATTAGAATAAAACTTACAGCACATCATTTCAAATGTCTCATCCATCAAGCGCTTCTTTCCTGTCAAGTACCCAGACAGCTTTCCCTGACTGGCCCTGCGGAGCCCCCGTTGGTGCAGGGTGCCGGCTGCCCTCCAGAGCCGGGTTCACTGGCTGGGCAATGGGTTTCTTCCCTGTGTGCCTGTGGGCCCCCCTGACATCAGGCCACAAACTGTCTGCCTGCTTCTGCCCTTCTGGGGACCACAAGGAAGAAATGTGTTTCCACTTCTGTGCAGCAGCTCTTCAGGTGAGGAAGGCAAACACGTGACCCTGCCTGAGCTTGATGGCCTCACCTCTGTCTCCTTTCTCCTCAACACTTTTGTTTCATCTCGGCCTCCTTACATGAGATCACCAGACATGGTCTGACCAGGGAGCAGCACCTGGGATTCCTCCTTCTATTTCCACAGTGTATTTACTTGATATACCTACTATGTAAGCTAAATCCAATCTATCATCAAATTCAACTTAATCAGCCACTTTATTTTTTTAAGTCAGAGTTGTGAAAAGACTGTGAAACTTCTGAGAATTTTTCTCCCCTATTGCTATGAAAACATCTCCCTATTGGGTTTTGAAGTTTTCATATAGCATCTATAGCAATCAAAATAGAATATGACTCTAAACACCCATCATATCCGCCCATGCACAGATGTGTGTGAATTTTTTGAATTCATTTTGGAAGGCTATCCAAGTGAGTTTTTGTTTCAGGAAAGATGAAAAATAGCAGTTTCATTAATTTTCCACTGGCATGAAAAGTGTGGCCACTTTAAATGAGGAAGGAGTAGCACAGAAGCAGGTCGTCCGTCTGGGTTGATAATTATGCTTTCAAGGTGAGCCAGGGAATTGTGCAGCAGTCTCCTGGGGGAAATCACCAGTGTCTGACTCTCCTCTATTTGTCAAGCTACAAGCTTCGTTTCCTTCTCTCACCTGCAGCGTCTTTGGCTAAGGCTGTTTGGGGAGCCGTCCTGAGCAGGTCATTCTTGCTCTGTTTAAGCAAGGAATCAGCGAAGTCGATCTCACACAGGCCATTTCCAAAGAGACGATGACTCAGACTCGCTGGAGCTCCAGCTCCAGAGAGATCAATACGCCCTGCAGCAGTGCAGCTATCGATGTGGTCTTCGTGGCCGTGAGCACCATTTGTCAGTCTTCCAGGGAGAAGAGCCCTGTGACCAAACCTAAAGCCTGGCTGTGCCTGTGATTAGTCCTTCCCATCTAATAAACGCTTATTATCCAGGCTTTTTCAGACCTCAGTCACCTGTAAGAAGCACTGAAATATGGAAAAGAATCCACCCTTGGCAGGCTTAGGACTTGCAGAGGCTTTCCTATTGTCACATTTATTGGCAGGCCACAGGCTGAGTTTGGTACAGAACTTTGAAATGACAAGGTTTCTGCATTTAATGAGTGAATGTATTAAGGTTTAATGGTATTTTAGCGAAGAACTGATCTCCTAGATGAAAGACAATATATCACTATAGAAGTAAATTTAAACTTATGACTTACAGCTCTACAACCCTTTCAGAGTCTATTGAGCAAGATTCCAAGGGTCTGTTATACCTTGAGGAGAGCTCTGTGGCTAGGAAGTGTGGTGGAGGAAAATCTTTCAGCAACAAAGCTACATAGTTGGTGGTGAGCACAGAATATTTCAAAGGTATTTCCAAAGTTTCTGTCTTCCACTAAGGAAAGGCTGGCTTAACTTCATCCAAGTTAGCACATCTCTGAAATTGGGCTTGTCTAGAGCAAAGCAGTACTCTCAGGATGAGGCCCTCTTGGCCAATGAGCTTGTATGTTTCCCTATTTCTACAATCTCTGCAGCCCCCCTTCTTTAAACATGGAAGATACCGTCTCTGTTGAGAACATCAGAGTAGTGCATTATGCCCACTTCTGGTAAACTTCCAGATCATTACATTTATAGAAACAAGTCTTCAGGCTCAGATGTGCAAGCAAATAGTGTTAATTTAGTGTTTCAGAGGTTCAGACTGACTGTGCCTCTGCTCAGGGACTGGTCTTCCTCTTATTCAGTGCTGTGGCAAGGTGTTCTTTACCCTCCTCACTATCCCAACCCTTTTCTTCCATTGCTTTATTTGGCTTTTGCCTAAAAGGTAAGAAATGATATTCCTTTGTCCTCAGTAGGCAATGTTATTAACAGGTGGAATATTTTCACATTTCCACATTGGTGTGTAAGTCAACAAGCTATCCTCTCTGGAATCAAGAAACAGTCTGTTTGGAAAAAGAACTAGAAATAGCCTTCCTTAAGGAGTCTCCATTTACCTTGTCACCTGTGGAAAGATTAATATATGCTTGAGCATCTCCCCAGAACCCCTGAAAGGATTGTTGGGTAGGAGGTAAACACCCTGTCACTGACATCTCCCTGGAGGAAAGATAAGGGGAAGGAGTGAACAGCTGCTTAATGGCTCCACTGAACTGATATTAAAAATCACCAGTGTTTAAGAAATCCATTGCTAATACCTTGAGAGGCTCCAGGCAGAGTCGCTTTAAGGACTTCTGAAAATTCCATACCTGTCTAGGTGCAGTAAACCTGAAAGTCTTTATGAAGAATTAGTTAAGCCCCATTGTTCTTCTTACATTTATTTTCCTTGATCCCATTTAGTTCTTTCTACAATTTGTTAAGACACAGGTGTGCACTGATCTCAGCAGCTCATGAATACTTGAAAGCTAAAGTTTCTTGCAAAAGAACTTAAACAAAAGCCATAAATCACTGCCTTCAATTTGTGTTGTCTGACCCCTTATGCTCCAGAACATGTTTGAAACTGCTTTGACTTCGGAAGGAAAAGTAGAAATATTATGACCCATTGTGCTACCACTCAGGTCCACTGCTGATTTAGTGGCAAGATTTTGTACCTGTAGAAGATTTTACTGAGCACATTCTATGTGTCAACATTCTGCTTAGTGCTTAAGGATATAAAGTGGACCCTTGACTTACAAACTCAGTGAGTTCCCAAGGGCTAGTTGTAACTGCTTCAACACAGCTGAGATCTGAATGTTTACCTGGGTACACACTTCAGATAACAAGAGGAAGATGACTCTTTCATTGACCTAATTAACCCAAATTGTTCGTATGTCAGGCCGATCATAACTTGAGGGTCCACTGTAACTATGAAAGAAATAGAGGTAGCTCCTGCCCTCACAGTGTCTATAATTTGATAGAAAGATAAAGATATAAGAGAAGGCAATTTCAATATGTGGCAGTAAGCACAATCTTTTTGAAGCTAAACACCATTTGCATGATAACTTTGAATCCTGTACTCCTTCCTAACCTAACTGAATCCAACACAGAGCCCACGGAAATGTTTCATAAAGTGTGTGATTGATGGCAGAACATAATCGTTGATTTTATCAATGGCACTTGATTGGGTGCATAACGGGTGCTGGAAATAGAATCGAAAGGAACTTCAATATATTAAAGAAATGTTCATCACAGCCAGACTGCGGCTTAGCAAGGACGAATCCAGGCTTTACAGAAGGGAGAAGATGGTGCTCCCGAGGACACAGCACATGTCCTTATGAGTGCTGTCCCAGCAGAGCACGGGCCTTCAGTGAGCATTTGTTGAATTCCTACTACATACATGCACAGTATGTGGGGACACTTTTAGAGAAATTATTAGATAAGTTATTTCCAGTGTCAGTATGATGCTAACTAAACACACAATCAGAGGTCTTCTCAAGAGCAGAGAAGGCAACATCTAGAGGCATTGTTTTCCTGATGGTAAAAGTAGAATTCAGAAAAAACACAACCACCACCCACCACATGGGAAATCCATGTACTTTGTGATGGGGGAACTGAGAAGGAAAGATCAGTGCATATATTTAATTTTGCACAAGGAAGAACTAAAGGTGTGCAATGAGAGTGGCACAAGTAAGCCTTCTGGAGTGCAAGGGAGGCAAGACTTAATGCCAGCAGAAGGTGCCCTGAAGCGCTGTGTGAACGAATTGATGGTTGGACTAGAGCTTCAACAAGTCTCAGTACACGCAACTATGGCTTCCAAGCTGAGTGTGGCCTGATCCAAGCCGCAGACACCTGAAGACATGTGGTCTTTGAAGAGTGCTGGGCACGGGTTAGGAGAGCGAAGTTCTTCCATGGGTAGTGTGTGGGGGGGGGTGGTAGAGAAAGGTCAGCTGGACACAGTGATCTGAACAGACTCCAAGTGTCCTCTCGCAAAGCATATGAAGCCACTGAGGAAACTTCTTGATGCAGAGTGAAGGATGCACTGCTGGTGGAAGATCTACATTTGCATGTAGCTGTGAGGTTGCTACATAGAACAACTATGACTTCAGCTCACTGAGGCTACATGTCCTCCAGTCCTGTGCAGTCACTACCAGTAACTGAAGCAGTGGTGTGAGCTTTACCTACTCAAATGAGATGGGATGAGGCAGTTAGCTAGCTGTGTAATAGGACTTTAGCTTCCCTCCTTACTTGGTCTGGATGACCCACATCCTCAGAAAAATGGGCAGTTATTTCTTGGATAGATCTTTTGCTGAAACTAGTATAGAAAGTTACCATGCTCTTGAAAACTTCCTCTTTCCCAAAAGTAATAGATTGCATTATTGTAAGTGTGGTTTTCTTTTTCCTTCTTTTTTATTACAAGGCATATGGGGCATTGATTATTGTTGTTATTATTGTAATTCTTAAAGTTACATTTTCTTTGATTCATAAATCAATGGATTCTCTTCCCTCAAGGCACTACTTCTATTTAAAGAGTCAGATCGATTGTTACAGGATATGCCAACAATAAATCTTTGGCTCTCTTTTTTTCCTCCAAAAGACTTTGGATCAGGATTATTATTATTATCATTATTTATTATTTATTGAGTGCTGTCAGTGGGCTCAGCAGTATAAAAATATAAATGGATAAACATCAACATCAAACCTGTTTCCAAAAGGAGCAGGTGTTTATCATGAAAGAAAGTATGTGAATTACCAAAATAATGCCCATTAGTGGTTTTCGTTTCCTGGAAAATATTGTCTTTGTGGTCATTCAACTCTTGTGGCATTTCAAGTGAATAAATAGGCACAATCTCTCCTTTCTGGCTTGTTCCCAAGTTGGGAATTACCTCCTGCTTTTTGCAAATATTCTGTGATTTAATTTTAGTACATTAGGTTTGCTACCTCCCAAGACTTTCTCTTCATTAGATCATTTCTTCGGGGACACACTATCACTTGTCCCTTGGCTTTCTCTTTTGGGGCAACTAAAAATAAACCAACTCATTGGCTGAAGAGAAGTAGGATGGAAGCTTGGAACGTACAAAACCAGGCTTCATATGGTCTTCTCAGCTGAGATTCAGAAAGAGATGGTTTTCTCTGATGTGCAGCTTGGAAGGATGCTGTAGTGCAATCCTTTCTGCTCTGTTTCTCATGCCAGCACCAAAACACATCCATTTATTCAGCATTGGTTAAGTGAAACCTAAGCATCATTTCCCACCAAAGTCTCCTGTATTCTGCATTAGTAGAGAAGAAACACAAAGCCATGATTGTCAACCATTCTCCAACCTCTTTTAATAATTTGTTTAAACTCATTCAAAATGTTAACCAGAGCTGAAGAAAAGCAGAAGCTGCTAATGTGGTTGATTTAAGGTTATCAGACAATTATAGCAATCATAATTTATTTTAAGTCTAGATTTTTGCAATATATTCTTCCTTATCATCCCAGTTGACGTCACAAGGATACTGGAAAGAGAGGAAGGAATGTGCTATATTTAACATCTCAAATATATGGAAGAGAAAACTGAGGCTCAAGTTAAGTGAATGGAGGACAACCAAACCACTAAGTGTTATGGAAACCGAGTCTCTACCCACTTTTAAGTGCTGATAATTGGATAAGGCCAACTGAGAGTCAATGAGTCATTGGCCAGGAGTGGAAATAATGAAATTCAAGAGCTGTTGTTCATCTGCAGAGACTGAACACTAGCACAAGGGCATGGGAGTTGCTGGACAAATGGCTCCAGACACCCTCTAGATCTTTGAGTAAGCAGTTGGTCTGATAATCACATACAGTGTAGATATGTTTACCTTCCAGAACTAGACAGAACCATCTCATGTGTACATTATGACCTACACTGGGAAGTGGACTCATTTGTAGACAGGTCTATCAATCTGCAGATGAGCTTCTGCCCCTGTCCAAATTTAGAAACCATGCAAGGCCATCAAGGTATTAGTATTACTGGCTCTGGCTTCATAAGATGAAAGCCTCTTGGACTGAAGAGGACATGATTCTGCCCCTTCATCTGCTTTTCTAAGTGAACAAAGCCAAGGATTTGAAATACAAAGCCTCACAAAAGCTTCGTGTGCATTTTCTTTTTAATCCATTTTTTTTTTTTGAGACAGGGTCTCACTTTGTAGTTCAGGCTGGCCCTGCGCTCACTATGGTGCCCAGGCAAGCTGCCGTGAACTCAGCAATCCTCCTGTCTCTGCCTCCCCAGTGCTGGGATTACAGGCGTGAGCCACCACACCCGGCACTGTGGTATGTGGTACTGATTGCTGGTGGGCGTGAGTCCACCATGTGGTTACCAGGATCGAACTCAGGACTTTGCACTTGCGAGGCAGGCACTGGAAACACTGAGCTAAAGCTCCAGCACTTTAATCCAATATTTAATAAGCATTTACTATGCTCAGTGATGTTTCATGGTTCTTTTTATTATGCCTGTCTCAAAAGAGTGTAACTTCAAGGAGAGGGATTTAGCTCAGGCAAGCATAAGGTCCTAAGTTCAATTGACAGTACTGCAATAAATAAATAAATAAACCAATAAAATAAAAATAATTTTTGTTAAAAAAAATCAAAAGAGGCTGGGGATTTAGCTCAAGTGGTTTCGCACCAACCTTAGATGCACAAGGACCCGAGTTCGATCCCTGGTATCACAAAAAAAAAAATCAAAAGAAGGTAATTTCAACTTCCCTCAGAATTAAACATTGGAGAGAAAAATGGGCACATTTAGCTGTTTCCTACACATTGGGTTAGAGACAAGTGAACCACTCTCCCAATGTCTTTCTTACTTTAAAAAAAATATGGCTAATGTGTGTACATCTGATTCAACATGTAACATATATTTTGAACCTTAGGGGCAATCTATGAGATTTCAAGAGATGAGAAGAGATATAGAAATACTTTGATTCCAAGGAAGACATAGAATTTATTTTCTTTCAATGATTTATCATGTGTGGAAATACACATCTAACATTCTAATTGCCACTTACAATCATTTACAGGAAGGTTACAATTACATAACTCCTACAGTTTACTAATAAAATGACAAACTAATTTAGACAAAATAAGCAAGAAACCTTAGTAGACATTTCTTCAAAGAAGACATACAATAAGCACATTTAAAAATGATCAGCATCGGGCCAGAGGGTTAGCTCAGTGGTTCCGGCGCCTGCCTCGCAAGTGCAAAGGACCTGAGTTCGATCCCCGGTAACCACATATAATGCTGGGCATGGAGACACGCCCACCAACAATCAACACCGCGTACCACAATGCCGGACGTGGTGGCTCTCGCCTGTAATCCCAGCACTCGGGAGGCAGAGACAGGAGGATTGCTGAGTTCGCGGCGGCTTGCTTGGGCACCATAGTGAGCTCAGGGCCAGCCTGAACTACAAAGCGAGACCCTGTCTCAAAAGCAAAAAAAAAAAAAAAAAAGATCAGTATCACTAAGAGAGAGCTGAAAACCAAAGAGGAAAGTTGCTAACAATATCAGGAAGTGTGTAAAGACATTGAAACCCTCATACCAGTGAGAGAATAACGTGCTTGGAAAAAAGTTCTGTGGTTCCTCAGAGGTTTGAGGGTATTTACTATGTTATCTAGCAATTCCATTCCACAGTATCACACAAGAGAAATGAAAACTGCCCATATTAAACGTGTACACCAATATTCATGGCAACTTTATTCATAGCCCCAAAATGGATATATATAGTCACCCAGGTCCTTCAGGGAGGAGGCCATGGACAAGGCAGGCTGAAGGCACCATCCTCGCTCCACCAGTGCTGGAGGCTAACCACTGCGTGGGCGCTGTCCATAGTGCTGAGGCCACAGCTGTTGAGTCACATGTTTGGGTGGGAACAGGTTTAGTTTTGGGCACTTTTTAGAAGGGGAAACAGCCTCATATATACCTGTATGTCTGTGTGTGTATATACATCTATGTGTGTGTATGCACATATATTTACATATATATGGGTAAATGATTAATAGATAAATGTGTATTGGATAAATAAAATGTAGTATATGTATCAGTGAAATACTGTTCTACCATAAAAACAGCATATCAATACATGTTACAGCATATTGAGATTTGAACATATTATACTAAATGAAAGGAGTTTATCACAAAATATACATATTGCATGATTGCATACAGGTATTAGAGTTCTCTTGAGAAAAATAACCAATAGGATGCCATTATCTAAGGGAATTGGTTGGATTTGTTTACAGGAGCAGAGGATGGATAGTTCTGCAATATCCATCTGCCCTCTAAGGCACCAGAGGACTCAGAAGTTGCTCAGGGTAAGAAGTTGGAAGCTTCAGAATGAGAGGGGCCAAGGATGCAGTGCCAGTCTTAGGCTGAAGGCTTGGAATCTTCCCAGGGAGTTGCTGATGTGAGTTGGCATCAGACTGCTAAAGAAGCTGGAATCTGATGTCTGTAGGTGACAGTCCCGGCAAAAGATGCAACTGTGCAAGCTCCATAGAGGTTGCAAGCAAGGCCAGCTTACTCCTGCAGCATGTGTGGTACCCACACTCTAGGCAGGCAACCCTCCCTCAGGGCCCTGCCCTGTCTATTCATTATCTCTGGAAACATCCTCTAGACTAAAACCCATCTGGGTACACTCAGATGTGAACTTCACCAATCGGATAGTTATCTTTCAAGGCAACCAAGTTGACAATAAAAACTGCCACAATTTACTTATATAAAGTTAGAGAGAGAAGGAAAAAGAGAAAACTACAATATATTAGTGTTTACCAAGTCTGTGAGATGGAAAGTGGGAGGTGACTACCAGAGGATGCAGGATTTTTTTTTTTGAGAGTACATAAAGATCCTCTAAAATTGATTGTGGTGATGGATGTGCAAAGGAGTAAGAATACTAAAATCTATGGAACTTAATATTTCAAATAGACAGTTTGTATGGTATATGAATCATATCTTAATAAAACTGACCTATAGGAAGGAAGAAAGAAAAAGATGGATGGATGAAGGGAAAGAAAACAACAGCAATTCATGACAGTAGTCACTGTAAAACATCACCAGAACATTTTTGATGCACATAGCTTCCCTTTTCCCTTATTTGTCTTCAATATTTTAGAATAATTCTGGAAAAGGCAGCAATTATGTCTGTAACATGCTGCCTTGCAAGATGGAAGCAGGTTTATGTGCAGCTTTTTTATCTTTTGTTTCCACTGGGAAATTTTAGATGTTGGGAATTGATGGTAGCGTAAAGGAAATTCCCAGCTGGTCACAGCATGTTTAGATTCTGGCTTTCAGGGTTGGAATACAGCAGGAGCATTTGTGTTTGCGCCTGTCTGTAAGATTATATCTTTATTGATCCCACCTGCTTGTGACCAATGGGAGCTGTATGGAAATAATGAAGCCCTTTGGAACAAATGTAGAGTTTGATGCAAATACAACCAGACCCCACTAGGGAAGGATGAAGCATCTGTGTGGAGTCCGTTCAATTCAAGGCAGCAGCACTCAGTGTTCTCCCTGTTTAGTGGAGAAGTGTTCAATTGCCCTAGCTGTAAGCAGCCTCCAGGGACAGATTGAAAGGAACTACAGTTTCCTGTTGCCCAATTACATAGATAACAGTTTCTTCTGGGAATTCATCATGAATGGATTAGAGCCTCATCTGGTAAATGTCTTCTAATTGATATTAATAAACTGGTTGCACAGATTAGTAAAGCAAATATATGATAAAACCCCCAAAAGGTACAATGGTTGAGGTGAGACAAGGAATTCTGAAATATAGTAGTAAAGACCTGAGGTAGACAAGAGAGCAGAGTGTCAGGACCTTCTGGAAGACTCTAACTTATCAGCAGGAAAAGAAAGAGATGAACTTACTGTTCAGTATTCAATAATACTGGATACTGCATCCCATATACTATATTTCCTGATTAAAAGTCTACTTTTTCAAGTAAGAGTTAAGGTCTGAAAGACGCATATGGAGAAGAATATCAGATTCCATAGATTACCAAGGTCTGTGTAACTGAGCTTGGTTTTAAGTTTTCTTCTCTACTAAGAAAGGGGGTATTAGGTCAGATAAGATTTTTGTTCCTGGTGGTGTTAGGAAATTCAGTCTAATAATTTACAGTCAGTGGTACACCTACTGTTCTTAATGTATGTGTCTATGGAAAATCACAATGTTTATTTCTTTAGCTCCGAGTCACTAATTCATTCAAAAGATATATTAAGAATTTACAATATATTGGTCCAAAAACCTGGAATGGTACATAAACTCTCTCACCTCAGGAGTTTATCTTCTCCTCGTGGGCTGGATAGTAGAAAATAAGCAAGTAAACAACTACACAAGCTGGGTATAGAGTTTGATGATTATTCCAGAAGAAGTAGGGTGACTGGATGCAGTGGAATGGGTACAGAGACAGCTTTACTTGGGATGGTTAACTAAGGAAAGGCTTCTCTGGAAAGAGGACATCTGGTTACTGCTGGAGCACAGAAACAGGTCAGCCACTCAAAGCTTTGAGGTAAATAGGGGCCATGAGGGGAGAAAGCTCACATGCCCCACAGTACAGCAGATGTCCATGGAGCAGGAAGAAGACTGTGCCAAGAGTCTAGCAACTAAGTCGAAAAGGACAAAATAAGGCTGCAGATGAAGGCAGTAGAGGGATTGTGGAAGGCAAATTAGGCAGACTGACTTTGATCTGGCTATGTCTGGAGTAACAGTGGCTATGCTGTGGCAATGAGAACAAAGGACAGTCAGGAGGTTCCTGGATGAACAAAGCAGAGATGAGAGGTGCTTTAAGTGACAGTGGTAACTCCAAAGGAAAGAAAGGAGCAGACGGAAATTCACATGGAAAGAAAAGCAAGCAGGACATGGTGACAGAAGGGGAGTCAGAGGTAAGAGAGAGAGAAGAAAGGAATCACATGAGTCATTGATGTGGGCAACAGGTGGATGGCTGTACCACTGACTTACAGAAAGAAATGGAAGGACATGGATTCTACTTGTGTCAAGAGGTGTTTTGGATGTACTGAGTTTGGGTGGGAATACCTTTAGGATATCAGTGGAAGTTTCACCATGCAGCTCAATGGCAGAGCATTTGCCTAGCACACACAAGGCCTTGGGCTCCATTCTCAGCACCACCACATACATACATACATACATATGTGTATACATGCCTATGTCTGTCTGTATGTTCATAAATAAATCCAGAAATCAAGGACACAGTAGCTGCATATGCAGCTCTATTGCTAAATCCGTTTCTTGCTGGGGTCAAAGTGCAGAAATCAGGCCTGGATAATGAGAGGTTGGAAGGGAATGTATTCAGGGTAAGTGCACTAATCATGTAATATCTAAATGCAGCAGAACCTCATTAATGAAGATAATTTATAAATCTTTCTCCTATAATTTAGGAAAAGATCAAATACATTTAGTTAAAAATGGCACCACAGAAAGAAAGATTCCCCAGGTCTAGTAATTGCTTTCCAATTATTAGATTTATTTCCCAAACTCTGGAAACTCAGTCTTTAGGATTTTATAAATGTTTTTATATAAGCACACTTAAAACGATATTTTTTCAGTCCCCTGCATCCACAACTTTCCTTTTTCACTTAGACACAATGTCAAATATTTTTGTCTAATTATATTTTCTATTTTCTGTGGAAAAAATATGGAGCCTACCCTTAGTTTTCTTTATTTCTGAGTCAACCTAAGGCAGGAAAGATAGCCATGAATGGATAACAGGAAGGCAGAGTTGGGCCAGTGTCTCCGTTCCTCGTCAGGAGAGACCTGTAGTAAACAATGTGGTAATTTTGTGTCAAGCATTAACCTTTAGAGAAAGAACCAATGGTAAGAAGGAATGAAGAGAGGCCTTCCTTGGAACTTGGCCCACTGTTTGTTCCCAGAGTAGAACAAAGGGCCATAGGATTCTTCCAACCCACTGCATGCCTTGGAGACCTCAAGAAGGTCCTTGTAATAATTAACATGACAGTTTCAGGGAGATAATTTTGTTATTCGCCATTCACTTAACCTGTCCAGAAATAAACTCCCTGGTTGGCTGGTGGCATCTCCTCTCAAAAGCAGAAGAGTAGTAAGGTCTCGAGGTTAGATGCTAGATAAAATATTTTCAGACCTACAGCAGTAACAGAAGGCTACAAAAGCTGCGTCTATTGTCACCCAGAGCTGCTTCTGTGTTTGGGCAGCACCGAACACCAGGAGAGAAACAACTTGGAGATGTGTCCCGACTTCACCATGTGTCAGCTGTGTGGTGCAGGACCATCTATCTCATCCTTCTGATCTTACATTTCCCATTTTATAATTTGGGAGAAAAATATAAAAACCTATGACAGCTCCATCTATGCAACCTACTTCTCAGAGATGTTACAATCAATCCTATGAAATAAAGGATGGGATCACTCTAGAAGTTTTATGTGCAGAATAAATGCATGATAGTACACTGCACACAAGGAAAGAAACAGTCTTTCACTTTTCCCAAATGCAGAAGCTGTGGCTGCTTGCAATGGGAAAGACTTACAGTCCACACTTCTTTAAACTATATGCTGCTTTTAGCATCTGCCCGCACCATTTCCTCAGTGAAACTAAGGTGGAGCTGAGGAGATGGAATCTGCTAGGGCCCAGGTGAAAAGTCAGGTGGTCTACGCAGAAATAAGGGTCTGAGCATATGTCTGGGTCTGAAGGTGTCCTTCAGCAGATCTCATCAAGCCTGAGACACACAAAAGGCAGGGATGGATTGATCCACCCAGGCACTTCTTGTGAAATTCCTTCCAGAACTGGACCTAACGGGAGAGGGAAGACTGAGATGGGAAGATACAGGAAGATGTTAGAAGTGAAGACTTGAGAACCTGTGTTTTAAGCACAAGTCTGAGCCTAGTATCTTCCACCACACCACACCTCCATCACCACCAAGCTGTCTTACACTATTGCAGTGCTTTTATAATTTCTTTTTTTGAGACAGGGTCTCAACTTTGTAGTTCATGCTGGCCCTGAGCTCACTATGTAGCTCAGGCAGACCTCAAATTCACAGCAATCCTCCTGCCTCTGCCTCCTGAATGCTGGAATTACAGGCATGAGGCACCACACTCGGGTGCAGTGCTTTTAAAGGCTTCCTTGACTCAACTTTTCTTCTCCGAAATGTACTTTCAATACAGCATTCTATAAAATGTAAGTCAGAACACATTACTCCTCTGCTCAGAATTCTCCAACGGCTTTGTAGTTAATGTTGAGCAAATGCTCAGATCCTACTAGCCCACCTCTCTGAGTTCTACCAATTTCTATTTGACCCATAACTTTGTTCCAACCATACCAAGAGCCTTGCTGGTATGTGGACACTATAGGCATACTCTGGCCTCAGCGCATTCCTGAGAGCTATTCTAGAAGATTCTTTTATCAGATAGTTGCATAGCCAACTGCCTCACCCACTTTAGATTTTGCTTAACTTCACCTTCTTGAAGGCTACTCTGAAAAATATTTAAAATTGCAACGCTTTCCAGCTCCAGTCCACTTAATGACAGCTGTCATTTTTTTCTTCCACCCTTAATATTACCCAGCAGACCATATGCTGTAATTGTTTTATTTGTTGTATTATTGATTATTGTTTGCCTGAAATCTCTGAAATAGAATATATGAGCAAAAGCTCTATGCTGGTTTTGCTCATGTACTTCCAAGGCATCTAGAACACCTAGAAATAAGACTGTACAAAAATGTCTGTTGTATGACGGAGTCACAAAAATGCAGTGAAAGAAGAATATTGAGGAGGATAATGCAAGCCATGTTCTGCTCCTTCATCCTTCTTTATTCAGCCACTACTTTCCTGAATTCCTCTGCTTCCTTTTCATCTACTCCACCTTACCTCTCCTGTGTCCTAACTGCCCCCATCCCTGGTGAGGACCCATTTCAGAGACTGCCTGAGGCAGAAGGAGTGTGAAGTCAGTGTTACTCACTATTGGGCTTTAGAAGTGACGTTTACAAGCAGACAGGTAAACGAGTTAACCTATCCTTAAAATCTAGATTATACAAGCCAATGCTGGCTATTGTGTTTGTTGCGTGTAACTTTTAGACACCTCTCTGGGAACTAAACATACCACCTTACTCTTTGGCATATAGTGGGAGGTAATACATTCTTTTTCCTTGAGTGGGACCACTTCTGAGAAGTAATTAAAGGTCACTGAGAGCCAAACCTGATGAATGAGCTAAATGTTCAGCTGGGCAATACCTCTTTGAACCTGAACAGAATGAATGTCTACAAAAGATTGAGGCTGTATTTGAGGTCTGAAGCTTAAGTATGCAGCAGTCAGTAACAATAAAAAAAAATGTTTCAGACCGCAGCGAGGCCATCATTGGAGCAAGTTCATATGGTTTCAAAGTGACTGCTTTCAAAACTAGTACTCATGTATATGTTCTGAGAATTTAATGTGAAAAAATAATTTTTCTGTCAGGTTACCTCAGGTGTTTTATAGAATTCACAAGGCTATGGAAAACAGGAAGGAGGTTCCTAGAGAAATTAAAAATAGAGCTACCATATGATCCATCCAAGTCACTTCTGGGTATAAATCCAAAGCAGATGAAGCCACCACCTGGTGAAGACATCTGCATTCTGCGCTTACGGCAGCATTCTCCATAATAGCCAGGATGTGGACTAATCTAGGTGTCTGGCAAAGTAGGAGTGGGTAAAGAGGCGGTGATGTGTGTGAATGCCATACATAACATGCATAAATATAATACTTCTAGTATTTATTTATTATCACAATATTATCCAGCCTTGTGTAAAGGAGATAGTCATTTACTACAACACAAGTACACGACATTATGGTAAGTGAAATAAGCTACACAAAGAAAGAAAATTATGTCCTGATTTCATTTATATGTGATATCTTAAAAGAAAAGATCAAATGTATGAGAGAGCAAACAGGGGTCTGAGTTGGGGGAGAAATGAGAAGACATAGGTCAGTGATACAAAATGTTGAATATAAAATATTTAGGATGAGCAAATCAAAGGGCTCACGTTCAGCGTGAGGGCTAATTAATGGTCAGGTGTAATATTCAGAATTTTTACTACTGGAGATTAGAGCTGCACTTGCTGTGGGGTTGGGGGAATGGGTGAGCATGTGAGATGATAGCTTGTTCATTTGTTCCATGACAGTGACTGCGTTCCTACGCATGTTCTTATGACATTGCATTGTATACCTCAAATACATACAGTAAAATGTTTCTTAAAAGAATGTATTAGTCACCAGTTATATTTCTGCACAAGTAGGATGGATGCAAACACTTGTATTTTGCATGCCTTGCAGGGAAAATGGGAATAGGTGGAAAGGGAGGAATGAACGGCCAGCCCTCCACTGGTAAAGGCAGCCCCTCAGGGGCAGAGACCCAGACACATTGTTTTCTTCCTCCCTATCTCTTGCTCCCCATCTCAGCCCCACCTCTGCCTTTCTTCATAAGTTGCTTAGTTCATTAGCCTCCTGAATCAACCTCTGCCCCACAGCCACTTGGTTTGTTTTTCCAGGGCTCTGTACGTGCAGTGTCCCCTTCCCAGTGACTCTTTGCCACACGCTGCCGCTTTTACAGTGGCCTTGCTGACACCATGAAATAAAGCCAGAAAGCTGTATTAAATGGCTATTGCTCACATTTAGGACTGCTATTAAGGTGTTGATGGTTGCTAATAAAAGAAATCTTAGTGTTGGAAATCAAATAATCTTATAGACACACAAATGGGCTGGGACAACGATTATCCTAACGTAATTGGAGAATGAACTCTGATTATGAGTGTCAGTTCTAGCCTTTCTTAAGGTATTTCAGGGCTAATCTCTTGATTGATAGACTGACAGTTGCTCTTTGTGAAGTACAGGGTTTATCATTATATGCTGCACTTCTTAGGTTTTGCTTCTCTGTGCCCAATGATTTTCTTGAGGTTTAAATCTCTGTAGATATTTCCAAAAATGTTCTGCAAATGACCTATGGTAGAGTCACGACTGAGAGACAAATCCAGACAGTCATCAAGATAAAATTTCCCCGTGGTGATATATGCTCATCACTCTGCTACACATTCCCATGGGCAATGGAAGAAACCACATTTAAGAAGGAAGCATTTAGGACAAGCCTAGAAATGTCCTGTGGGAAACAGTTCTCCATTTGTCAGAGCAATAATTTACCTGCCTTGGAAAAGGTTTCCACTTATGCTGGATAATGTCACTGCCTATGCTAAAGAACATGTGCTTAAAAATACATTTGTTAGAACTTCATAAGTGCATTCAGTATGTCTTCGGTGAATAGCAGCCTGTTTGGTAAAATAGAGATCTACTGCCCCAGTGAACCTAAGTAGAGTTCCTTAGCTCAGTGACTTAACTAGATAGTTAATTTAATGGACTTGGGTTTTACAGATCTGTCAATGGTGGTTTTATGCATACATAGTGGACAGGCAGCAGAACACACTTGTGAGAGATAGATGTTGCCTCCATGCCCCGTCTTACTCCTCCATCTAAGGAGATGGTTTATCTTCTTTCCCCTTAGCAGGGAGGGTCTTACCTTCCTCATAGCTTCCTCATCCTTCAAGACTGAGAGTTCAGTGGCCATCTGGTTCAGGAAGCCTCCATCCCTAAGAAGTCAAATCCTCTTCTCCAGGTCTAGACCATCATCTTTTCCTTTCCTTGGACAGGACAATTTTTCCTACATCTCCCACCACTAGCATATTAATCACCATAGAAACCCAAGCACCTAGTGCTCTCTTATTACCAAGTGGAAACCTAATGTAGAGGAAGTCAGCAAACAGACTGACTGAATGAATCTTAGGCTCTTGATGTTCTGCATTCTTTTTTTTTTTTTTTTTTTTTTTGAGACAGGGTCTCACTTTGTAGTTCAGGCTGGCTCTGAGCTCACTATGGTGCCCAGGCAAGCTGCTGCGAACTCAGCAATCCTCTTGTCTCTGCCTCCCGAGTGCTGGAATTACAGGCGTGAGCCACCACGCCCGGCATTGTGGTATGCAGTGTTGATTGTTGGTGGGCGTGAGTCTCCACGCCCAGCATTATATGTGGTTACCAGGGATCAAACTCAGGACCTTGCGCTTGCGAGGCAGGCGCCGGAACCACTGAGCTAACCCTCCGGCCCATGTTCTGCATTCTTGACCTGAAGCACTTGTCTTTTTAACCTTCTGGTTTCTGTTTCAAGGTGAGGGTCATCTTCTGATTCCTGTTTCCTTTCCTTACATGTTCAAACTCGTATCGGTGCTGCTGAGGTAGATGACTCCAGTGAGTACTGTCAGACTTGATGATGGGGTTCTGCTGCATTACAACCTTAGCTTCAGATGAGAACCAGCCAGCCATACTGGAACTGGGTGAGAGAAGACTTGGGCATAATTGAGAACTGATGCCCTGTTTAGAGCGTGAACCTGCAGGAAGCATCCTGAAGCTCTCAGAGCTCTCACAGGGTTTATTTTACCTGCAGGGTATGAGTTTCTGCCAGGTTTATGAAATAAGGGGATCCTTTCACACTAGGTCACACTGCCTTTTACTTTACTTATTTTTGAATGCTTGTCTGGTACCTCCAAAAACGTGCTGAGTACCTCAAAGGCAAACCTTCAAGCCTTCTAATTCTTTGTATCTCTTAAAATAACATAACTCTGGGGCCGGAGGGTTAGCTCAGTGGTTCCGGCGCCTGCCTTGCAAGTGCAAGGACCTGAGTTCGATCCCCGGTTACCACATATAATGCTGGGCGTGGCGGCTCACGCCTATAATCCCAGCACTCGGGAGGCAGAGACAGGAGGATTGCTGAGTTCGCGGCGGCTTGCCTGGGCACCATAGTGAGCTCAGGGCCAGCCTGAA
>PVIC010015687.1:0-23815 GCA_004025085.1 Thryonomys swinderianus
GAAGGAAGGAAAGAAGGAAGGGAGAGAGACACAGAGATAGAGACTTGGAGAAAGAGATTAAAACCCCCAGATCCCACCCCAGCAGCTCACCTTCCTCTGACCAGATTTTGCCTTCTAATGGTGAGTCAGCAATAAATTCCCACTGCCAACCACCATCCAAAATCCCCTCTTATGAGCCCAGGAGACTCTTGTAGCACATCTAGATATAAATCATAGCTTTCGGTTGATAAGATCTTTCTCACCAAACTTATGAAATTTGTGTGAGGACTGAATGGGGTGGATGTAAAAATACCTCCAGGTCCTCCAGGGTTAAGTAAGCAAATGTTTGGCTGGGCATCTCTGGGGTTACCTACCTGTAAGCAAGTATGAAAATAGTTCCTAAAATAGTCTTGCCTTTACTCACCTGCACCATCCTCCCTCAATGATTTGCTCTCGAATGTCCTTCTCTTTTGATTTTGGCCCAACCCACTCACTCCCATGTCTCAGTGTCCATGCAAACATCCTTCTCCTAGAAAGCTGGCTTTGGATACACTAGACTCCAGAATCTCCAATGTTAATGGTAGCACAGGAACCCTGCCCTCTTCCATTGTAACACTTCCTCTATTATACTGGTTCGTTCCATAGATAGTAACTGGTATTTATGACAGTTAAGTCATGTAATTTTTTTTTCCTTTGAGACAGGGTCTCACTTTGTAGTTCAGTCTGGCTCTGAGATCACTATGTAGCCCAGGCAAGCCTGGAACTCAGCAATCCTCCTGTCTCTGCCTCCCGAGTGCTGAGATTACAGGCGTGAGCCACCACGCCCGGCACTGTGGTATGTGGCATTGATTGCTGGTGGGCGTGAGTGACCAAGCCCAACATTATATGTGGTTACCGGGGATTGAACTCAGGACCTTGCACTTGTGAGGCAGGCACCAGAACCACTGAGCTAACGCTCCGGTCCAAGTCATGTAATATTTAATACCCTGCATGCTGCACATGAATCAAGCTAAAATTCAGTGTCTAATGAGGAAGGCCACTTGATTTATGAATTTTGCTCGTTTCCTTTTTTCTAAAATGTACATAATGCATTTCATAATATGGGATGAATAAAATAACTGTAGGTCTGACTGAATATCAAAGAGGAATGTAACCACTTGCAGTTATTTTTAAATATCTCCCTAAGACTTCAATGAAATTTTAAATTTAATGGAATACCGTACCATGTAAGTTTGTATGATGTTCTATGAGGAAATTTTTGTAGAAGCAAAATTCATTAGAATTATGTTTTTATAAAGAGAAATAGGCTGCTTCTAAAGCCACTGAAACATAAAGATATTACTTCAAACTTAAGTCCAAGGTGCTATGAAACGATGGCTGTTGAAAGGATTAATAATAAGAAATGACAAAAGTATTTCTGATCCATCCTGCTTTGTGTTCTCCATCTGCTTGAATACAAAGATACTCTAACAAATAAAAGTTTAATAAGTAAAAACTACATGTTAAATGAAAATCTGTGATTAACTTATTAAGAACCATTAAGTATATAATTACAAGGATTCTATTACATTAAGATACCCATTTCTTTAAAGCTAGAAATAATACCTACTGAAACTTTAATTATTTAAATGAGAAGAGAAAGAGGCATGTTATCTCCTCTGACAAAGATTAAAATCAATTTAATTGCTTCTCTGCTGCCTTGACATGATTCTTGCTGTGAGTCAAGCAACCAAAAAGGAAAATTAATCCCGCAGCTGTTAATCAAGGGCTATCTGCGTGCTCTGTTTGATTACATCAGGGAGAAAGCCATCACCACTCAACCGACTCTTGGGTCCCCACCCCTTCTCCTGCTGTAGTTGGATTAGCTGGGAGAGATGCTGAAGTTGAACTTGGTTTTGAGAGCCCGTGAGAGCGCCAGGCGAGGCATGGCCTCTGGAAACTGCAGCTTGCTGTGTTAGCTGGGTTAAAGGCAGCTCTACCACAGCAAAGTTTTGTTCCAAATTAAGTTCCCCCTCCGGTGCCTAATTCGACTGTCCACAGGGCAAAGTACAAAGAAACACAAGGGCATCAGCAGGGCCAGAAAATGAGAAAGAATGCGGGAGTGTGGCTAAAATTGATGCTTTTTTGCCTGTAGAGCATAACAATATATTTCTCAGAGTAGACAGCGGTAGTTTTTAGAGGTCAAGTAACAGCTCCTCCACCTGAATTGGAATAAACATTTGAAAGCCAGGTGTGGTGGCGACCAATGCCCACCTTGCACTGCCCCCTCTCCCCAACCCCATGTCTGCTGATTTAAAAGCAGGGCTTTTGTCAAACACCAGCACTGTGGGAACACAGGCAGCATCTGCACTTGGCAAACTAATGTATCTGATTGTAAGAAAATGGTATTGTGAAATATTGATGAGTCTGGAAATACAAACCAGTACCCTGCCTCCTCATCTCTCATCAGCCCTTGTTAACTCTGTGGATGAAGAGAGACACTGGAATAAGTGGGGTTGTCAAAACTAATAGACCTCAGACGCTTTGCACCCAGAGTTCAACCTCATCAGGAGCCCTTTTCGTGGAATTTGTCACCCTCCTTCTTCCTGAGGGCCTTCTCCATCAGACAGAGAGGTGAATAACAATTTGTGGCGGGGGGGCGGGTGCGCTTCTGAGAACTCTATCCATTCCCTAGAAAGGGAAAACCTTCAGAGTAAAGATTGAGAGATTTGGTTCACAGGAGAAAACAATGTCTTCAGACGTTTTTTTAATATTCCAACCAGGGACAGGAAGAATTGAGAGGAAAGTGTCCATTCAGGCAAGCTGGAGAAAAAGCTTACATGTATCAGAATACACAGAACGGCACAAGAGACAAAATGTACCACTCTCCAAAGATAGCTCCACATTCTTTTTACATTTCAAAAAATATAATCACTGGCTCAGGTCAGGCTGAGAGGTGGGTGAGACACCCATAGGATCTTATTTCACCCAAGCCCAGCTCACCTACCCCCAGGACCTGTAGGTGACTTCACCTGGCGCTTTTTCATCAAATACAACTCATCCTGCTATATTGGATCACCTTGCTGTTAGCCTGGCACTGTCCCTCCCCATTTCAATTTGACCAAATTGAAACAGATGCCCGGAGGCCATGGAGATCAAGACTGGTATAACAAAATTTGGAGCCAGTTTCCCAGCTGAAATCAATATTTAACGGTAAGGCTGCTTTTATTTATTTATTTTTTGGCAGCCTTTTACTGGCAAATATCACTTTAAACTGAAAGCCAGAAGCCTTAATTATAAAGGATGCCATTCAGGATATATTTTGGAAAACAATAACTCATTTGACAAGACAACCTGACAGTTTAAAGGATTGTACTCCCCCAAAATAAGGGGAGGAGGGGAGAGGGCATTATTGTTTTCTATAGCCTTCAAGGATGTATTTAATTATCTCATCTTTGAGCATGCAGATAATTCAAACGGAGGAGAGGGAGGGGGAGAAAGTCATAGTGAGATCCATTTCCTGTTTAGTCACATGGAGCAGAAGCCCTAGGACCACCTGCAACTTCCAGGGCACTGTTCAAGCTGGGTCAGGCAAGAGGGGTCAGCCACCCCACCCCAGCTCGGCGCCGTAACCGTCACCTAGCACGGCAGGGCGTGATTACCTACAGGATTTGCACAGGGAAACCTGATTAGCATAAAGCCCAGTGTGGATGCTGCCCCTTGCTGACCTGTCTCTCCCTGTATCACTCCCCAACATGTGTGGTAAATCGTCTCCTGCAGGGTCAAACAACTGGAACTGGGGAACAAGCGATGTCAAGTCAGAAACATTGCCCTACTGGGCAACACCAGGGTTGGCAAGACCACACTAAGAATTTTATTTCATTACTGGCATTTTTCAGGATGAGTCGCAGAAGCCAAATTTTTCTTTCTGCCCAACCTACACTGAACAGTCACAGCGAAATATAAACAGGGGATTTATGTAAGTGGCTACTGAAAATCAAAATCACATTCGTGCACAAGGTTTGCGAAATGAATCCACACCCATCTTAGCAAGCACTGTTGTGGAGCTAATAATTGTTCGTCAGTCATGAGGAATTTTTTTCACATCATGCACTGAAAAATAAGCAAGCAGCGTATGTGAGCAAGCAGCATATGCTCCCCAACCACAAGCGCCATGAGCCTGTCTTGCAAGGCTGCCACGGACCTTCACAAGTAGTCTGCAATTCTCAAAAGAAGGGAGTTGTCACTTTCTTGAATACATCAACGACAGGGCGGGGATTGGGAGAGACACTGTAATATTGCTCACCCAGAAACAGAAGGGGTGCAAAGTGATCATAAGGAGAAAAGAAGCCAGTCCAGTGCCCACTTGGGCACAGAGCCTGATTCCCTGCCTCCCACTACGGGCAGTCAGGAATGCTGGTCTTTCTAGGTGTCATCCATTCTACACACCCTTTTGTTCTTTTGCAAATTCAGACCAGCCTCCAGATACTTTTTATTTCCCTCAGTAGAGTACAAGACCCCTAAAGGCTTCTCCCCTTAAGCCCTCAGTGCCCCACCCCTCACATCACCCCAGCCAGGCCTTCTGAGAGACACAGTATAACTTGCCTTCTGCTTCTCCTCCAGCTTCTAGGTGAACAGAGTGACTTCCATAGGATCTCTTCCAGACAGTCCTGGGGAGCTCATACCCACCTCTGTGAGAAAACTGAGGGGGACCCCCTCAATGCTGACACGAACAGAGCTGCAGGGCTGGAATTTTACTTCGCCTTCTTTTTGCAGCATGCCTGTCTCTCCATGTCTGCCACCGCAGCAGGAGATGGAAAGAACAGAGGAGGTAGGAGCTTGTGTGAGAACCACGGGAATTTTGGCAGAACCTTCATGGGAGCCATATGGCAGCAACTTTGCATTACATGAAATATCGCTAAGGGAGAAGATGCTATGATTCCCCAAGACTGTCTTTCATCTTCCCAAGTGGGTTGGACACCCCTGCCAAAAGACGGAAGTGATATTTTCTGGAACTAGTGTACACATGTCAATTATATCTGACCTTGATGTATCGAAGAGCAGCAGGTTGGCATTATATCCCATAATATATTTTACTAATTCAAAAGATAGTATGTGGTATTTCTGGGATCCACTTGCTATTAATAACCTCCCTATAGTACATTTTACTCATCTTTGTAAGTAAGAGACTGGACAAAATAAACAGTTTTCAGTAATTTATCTTTGTAGCAGAATTACATTTTTCCAATGAAAATCTCATTCAAAATTTGGGTAGAAAAAAATGATAATTATAGAACAGATTTAGTGTGAGCCATAGTAAAATGTTAAGGTCTTCTTTCTCATCCCTTTTTCTTCTTCTTTCCCTTTCTTTTCTTTTTAGTAATATTTCCTAAAACTATTGTTTTTTGTTGGTTTTAAACAAACAGAACAGAGACGGCTGTCTCTACAAATCTACAAGTGCCAAGCATGACTCGCTGTCTTGCTCAGAAAGCTGGTGGGTTTGCATTGCCTTCCGCATGTCTGTGGCTTCCCCACCAGCCCAGTCTCCATGGGCTTCGCACGTAATCATCCATCAGCTAGGACACAGCTGATGACCAGGAGCTGCCCTCCTAAAGGTGATCCCGTCACTGCCCTGGGACCGGGCAGCAGAAGGGTCTGTGCTGGGCCAAGGAGGAAGGTCATGAGAGTGGTTAAAGAAGCATTCTTCAGGCCAGACAGAGCCCACTGAACAGTGTTTTCCATTCCTCAGGCTCCGGAGCTCTACAAACAAATTCACTTTTCCTGCATGGGAGAGTCACAAAGAGAAGTTTCAGGGAGATGGGTCTCACACTGCACACTTTTGTGCAACTGGACTTAGAAACAAAAATAAGAAGAGAAATAGTTTACAGAAACTAAATTGTGAGTCATGACAGCTGATGATATCCACCTTGAGTGCTAGCCTTGTAGTAATGCCATGGAAAACAGAATGTAAGATTTCAGGGAGAGGACAAATCATCTTGAGGTGGACAAGTAGACAGTGCAGTTTAGAAGCAGTAAGTAAATAGACCCATGCCAGAGATGGTTAGAATCTGATTAGCACATCAGCAATCCAAGTCACTCTTGACTTAGGACCTCAAGAATGCACTCTTGGAAATGTAGGAGAAAACAACACTGAGATTTCATCTCACTCTACAAAGAATGGCTGCTATTGCAAAATTAACCAGCAATAAATGCTAGCAAGGCTATAGGCAGAAAGGAACCCTTCTCCACTGTTGGTGGGATTGTAGACTTGTAAAACCATTGCAGAGATCAGTGTGGACATTCCTTAGAAAACTAGGATTAGAGGTCCCATTTGACACTGTGATTCCCCTGCTTGGAATCTACTCGAAAGAATTAAAAGAATTATATCATAAAGACATATCTGCACCCATGTTCATAGCAGCTCAGTTTGTGATAGCCCAATCTTCAAAACAACCCAGATGCCCATCAACTGCAGACTGGATAAAGATGTGTGTGTTTTTTTTTAAATAGAGTATTACTCTGCCATAAAGAATGGCAAGTTTGAGTTATGTGCAAATGGACACACCTTGAGGACACATTATTAAGTGAAATAAACAGGTCACAGATATGTAAGTACCATATCTTTCCTTTGGTATGAAAACCGGTACATGTAAATGAGTTCTAGAATGCATGATAGATTTTATGAAATAGGAAATATTCAAAGGGAATGTGATAGGGAAAAGTAATAAGGGAAAAGAATAAATATGATTTGAAAAAAAGAAAGCACATGCATGTAGGGGATGGCAGATGTAGGGTGGGTAAGGATATAGGTAAAAGTGAGAATTAACCTGTGTCATATACTGGTACAAATTCTCCAATGTGATTGTGAGCTGTATATAAAAGGTACCAATAAAGACTTCAATTAAAAAAAAGAATACCCTCATGAAAGTGGACTGGAACCCTACACCACACTGATGCCTATACATGGTATGAATTTTTTAAATATATTTGAACATCAGCCCACTTTTAGTATAATACGTATGCGTCATTTATTTCCTAGGTCACTTTTCTTGTCTTTCCCCTGAACTTTTGTGGAGCACATAAAGTCCTAAGCTAAAGGAATTTTGAGACACTTTAATGAAAATAGTCTTACTTAGGGGAGCCAGCTCTTGGTGGATTGGAGGTGAAAGAGCAGCATCCTAGTGAGAAAGTATCTTAAAAAAAAATCTTTATTATATAGGTACATTGTATATACACATCATGACTACACTCAATATGGGAATTTGTACCAGTATATGACACAATTTAATTATTATTTTTCCCACTCCCTGCTTACCCCATAATCTCCCACCCCCTAAATAAATAAGTTTTGTTTCCCTATTTTTATTACCATCACATTTTTTCTTTACCCCTCATTACACAATCCTCCATGCATCCAGAAACTGCAAAAAACAAACAAACAAACAAACAAACAAGAATGGCCATCTTATTTGCAGATAAAATAGATTTCAAACCAAAACTGATTAAGAGAAACAAAGAAGCCCACTACATTCTTACACAGAGAGCAATTTAAGAGAAAGAAATAACAATCTTAAATATTTATGCACCAAATTCTAGTGCACTCAACTATATAAAACAAACATTAATAGGCATGAAAGGCCAGATAAACACCAATACAACAGCCACATTTGCCTGGCGTGGTGGCTCATGCCTGTAATCCCAGCACTCGGGAGGCAGAGACAGGAGGATTGCTGAGTTCGAGGCTTGCCTGGGCTACATAGCGAGCTCAGGCCAGCCTGAACTGCAGTGAGACCCTGTCTCAAAAAAAAAAAAATAGCCACATTGCCTAATTCCAGCATCTAGGTCTTGAGACTGGCGGGACTGAGGTCAGACTGAGACATAGTGTTTACCTAGCAGATTAATAATCTAGTGGCCTTAGCAATTGCTCTCTTGTTTTGAGTATTGTATTTGCTCATCATTATCTATGGGAGATGTTAAAGACTAAGTAAAGAAGGAACATTCAGGGTACTGGCCACCAAGTCCCCCCTTCCCTGTTCTTAGTTTAGTTCTTGCCGTATTTTGCTACTAGAGAATTTACCTTGAGGGCTGGAGATTTAGCTCAGTTGTTCCAGCACCTGCCTAGGAAGCACATTTCCCTGGTTCGATCCTCGGTAACCACATACAATAATACCAGGCATGGGGGCTCACGCCCACCAGCAATCAGTACCACACACCACAAATGCCAGGTTGGTGGCTCACACCTGTAATCCCAGCACTCAGAAGGCAGAGGCAGGAGGATTGCTCAGTTCAAGGCTTGCCTGGACTACATAGTGAGCTCAGGGCCAGCCTGAACTACAGTGAGACCCTGTCTCAAAAAAAGAAAAAATAATTTACCTTGAATGCCTTGTCACCTTCCTCACCAAAGCAACTTATTTGTTTTTTTCTTACATTATATAAAAAGCCCAAACTTTCCCTGAGAGAAGTCCCAGAAACAACATTTCTTACATTTATTAATTTTCAGATATAGATTAAGCTGTAGAAATCTTGGCACTCCAGGAAATGACCCAGCTGACCTCCTAATTTGAGCCGAGTCTGGGCAGAGTTTCCTTCCTGCCAGCTCCTGGCTGAGTGGACCTTCCACTTTAATTTGGTTCTGGGTGGGCTGTCCTGCCAGAACAGCTAAAATCACATCCGAGTGACAGGCAGCCAATGTCTTTGTAGATATAGCAGAGATAACGATAGCAGTTAACAAATGAAAAAGACAAAAGCAAGGTTGAAAGTGAAAAACCTTCTAAGCTTGGGTGTCGGGAGGAGGGTAACGGAACCAAGCCAAAGTGGGGCTCATATGAAGGATGTGTGTCCAGGCTCATGAGGCTCGGGGCAGGCAGGAGAGGACTCCACAGTCTTTTGAGCTTGTCTACAAGCCCTGTGAATGGAAGATAAATCCCAGAAGGAATGTTTCAGATTGTTGTAAGAACGAAATCAAAGAATGCGTGATACGTTTCTCATAACCCTCAAGACGCTGAGCCAATGCTGTGATCACTACTTTGCCTGTCGTAAGCATCAGGATCTCTTGTCTACAACTGACTCGACATTCTCTAGCCTCCCAGAGAACATAATTAAGTCTGAAGAGAGACACTAATAGTATGGATAAGTATAGTGAGACCAGGAGTCCAACAGAATGGACTTTAAACTCCAACTTCACCTTTCATTAAACTATAAGTGTCATCCAGTTTTTATAGAATGGGAAATTTCCATAGGAAATTTGGTGTGGGAATGTAACGAGGGGAAGGAATAAATATGATTCAGAAAGAAAATAAAAGAGTATGTATAAAGGGGGTGAGGAGGTGTGGGTGGGTAGGGATATGGGTAAAAATGAGAATTAACCCAGTGCCGGGCATGGTGGCTCGCGCCTGTCATCCCAGCACTTGGGAGGCAGAGGCAGGAGGATTGCTGAGTTTGAGGCTTGCCTGGGCTACATAGTGAGCTCAGGGCCAGCCTGAACTACAAAGTAAGACCCTGTCTCAAAAAAAAGAAAAGAGAATTAACTTGTGTCATATACTGGTACAAATTCCCCAATGTTATATGTGATTGTGAGATGTATATAAATTGTACCAATAAAGAATTCAATTTTTAAAAAAAAACTATAAGTGTCATCAAGTTCCTGAAGTCTGGCCCTCAGTTTTTAATTCCTTAAAGTGGGAACATTAAGAATAGCTTAAAAGGATATTGGAAGATCAAAGGGAGATTTACCAGAGGTCCTGCTCAAGATAGCCACTCAATAATGGCATTTTTACTGTGACAGTTTTTATTGAATTGTTACCTTAGGGTTGTTTGAAGGCTTCCTCTTAAGACACACTTTTTCTTTAGCAAAGTAAAAGAGGAATGACTATAGGTACACTCCAGTTAGAAAAGGAGCCCTTCAACTTAAGTCCATTTGCACAGGTATTTCTAAGTATTCCTATGTCAGCAGGGTAACTCCAGGGTCACCACTACAAAGCAGCTTCATGTCTTTGTGCTGTATATGTAGGAGGAGAAAAGAAAAATGAGCTAGAATGTTCAGAGAATTAAGTAAACTTTGTTTTTATTTTTTTGTAGGAGAAGAGAGATTTTTCTAAGGACCTGAAAATTTTTGAATTTCAGATTTCTAAATTGAGTGTCTGTGTCCTCAAAGATTAGAAGGGAATATTTGAACACCCCAGACTGTGTGAGAAGCTGTGGGAGTTTCTCACATTGCTGTGGTGTGGGGGAGGATCTCTCCTGAGAGACGGATGGCAGCGAGCTGAGGCGCGTCTGGCTGAAGTCGGCCACCGGCCGTCCAGATGAGCAGGAAACTCCCAGCGAGACGCCGGAAGAGCAAGTCTCCGCGGCTCTTCTCTTGGATGTAGCCACAGTGTGCTTTGGGGAGAGATTCAAGTATACATGAGCCCAGGGCCCAGAAAATTCACAGACAAGCCAGCAATTCCGCGGGTCCTGGCAGCACAGACCCAGCTTCGGCAAAGGCCTGGGGGAGGCCTTCAAACAGGTGTTTGTTAGCTGTGGTTTCCTGAAGTGTCCACCACCTCTGTCTGTTGCACAGCAGCTGCTTTCCTACCCTCTCGTGTCTCGGGTACTCGACATGTCTCCCAAGGGGCTATATGAGCCACAGGTGCAGCTCTAATGTCATATGCCTCTCAGAGAGAACAGATATTTGGGGGGAAAAATTACATAGAATTCCCCCCCACACACACACACACTGCCTTGTCTGCCTCGTCTATGATAATTTGAAAAATATGCTTCTTCAAATTTTCTCTTCTCAGGAAAAGGGCAACACGTTGTGCCAGAGACAGTAACTGCAGCTTCCCAAGAAGTCACTAGCACTCGTGGCAAGCCCAGGACGGCTCGGTCCTCTTCCTCCGGCAACTAGACAGATGCTTCCCCAGCCCCGTCTGCTCAGAACCTAGAGCACTGGGGCCCAGGAGCAGACCGGAGCCGTAGCGGAAGCACAGACGAGCCAAGAATTTCCAGATGTTCGGCGGAAGCTGCAGACAGCCTCCCCGAAATCCCCGCGAAGAGCTGGAAGGGCACAGGGCCAGCTCGGCTGGAAAAGAGTCCGCAGCGAGGAAAGAGACAAGGACCGCAGCGGCTCCAGATGCGTGTTGGTCACAAAGGATGCGAGGAGCCCGAACGCCTTCTTGGAGAACAGAAGCTCTGCTCTCCCTCGCGGGGTGCGTCCGAGCTGCGGAACTCCGGCTCGCTTCGCATTAAAACGTTTGGTTCACTCTGAGCACCTAAATGAGACCTTGCTGCTGCTGAGAGGCCGAGAGGGAGCTCGGCTCAGGCAGAAAACACACGGAGCCGGGAAGCCGCTGCGAGGCTGGCCGCGGTGCCCAGCCCGCCTCTCGGCCTTCTCCTGATTGCCCTGCTTGGACACATTTGTAGAAAGCATTACTCAGCCCACCCTTTATTCCCCACACACAGCAGATGGTTTCAGCACAGTGTTTCAAATCAGATGTTGGGCAGAGAGGCGAGCGGGAGCGCAGAGCATCTGGATTTCCAACAGGCGGAACGCAGAGCTGTGAGAGCTGCGCAGAGAAGGAAGGGGAGCGACTGTTCCAGGGATTTAGCGGCCCTCTTAGCCAGAAGGAAAACAGCCCCTGCAATGGTGCGATTATTCTGACCTGCGTGGGAGGAAATGGTGCTGGCTCCCAGCCGAGTTTTTGCCAAGAGCTCGAATTTCAGGTGAATTCCTCTCTTCCTTACACACACACACACAGACAAGCCAAATGCTGTCATGATTTTTCACCCTAAAATTTTTAAAAAAGATGTTGAAATTAAAAGCAAGGAAATTTTAGAGGGGAAGTGTTTTAATTCAGTTCAGTGTAACATTCGTGTTTTTCAAAAATCTACGTGGGCTGCCTTCACAAAGCGTAAAAGGGCATACTTGATGTTTTTGGAGATGGTATTTATATACGTACGTATGTATGTATTTTAAAGGTTGTCAGGTACAGAGTTAGTTCAATTGTGAGACAAAGACACAAGGCATAGAGATTACTTCATTTGTTCATGAGGACTGAGGAGCCCACATGATTGTTCAGTGTCGTGTTGAATATCTGTCTGTCCCGTTGGACTGCCAGCCAGTTGGTAACAGAAACGCAGGCCGAGGTCTCAGCCAGGCTCTCTAATCTCTGGAGTTTGCTCCTTCATCGGGTGAGAAAGTACAATCATATTCGCTCTAAGGTTCCCTCCTGCCCTGATGTTCAACAGGTACATGCAACACAGCACACGTGAAGTATGTCAGTACAACCTAAGTGGCAGCTGCTATGATATTCACTTCTCGAGTCTGGCACTATTGTTATAACAGTTACTTTTTGAACACTGGCTGTTCTGCCATCGAGAGAAAAGCAGTACTGCAAGCTCAGACCTAGAACCTGACCCCACTGGGGAACACAGAGAAGCAGAGAAGCGAGTACTGGCATCTTTGTCTCTCTGCCAGCAAGGAGAGTGAGTGGTCCTTGATCATGCCATCTTCTGGCACCATTTTCTAAGCCCACCAGCAGTTTCCCTTGGAGACTGTCTAGAATAGGAATAGAGACCCATAAACATTTACTTTCTTCCTAGTTTTACAAACTTTTCCTAATGTACCTAAAGATATGCATTTCTTGACCCTAAAACATGTTTTAAAACATTAGATACATTTATAGGTTATGCACAAGGAGAGATATTTTTTTCTTGAAGTGGTGTGAAATAAACCAATGAAAATTATAAAGCTTATACATACAACTTTCTATTTCTTCTTCCCCTCTATTAACTTTATTAAATGGTACTGGTTTCACTGTTTCATTCTCAGAAAACTGAGAATCATCCTTGACTTCCCTTATCTAACTTTTTCTTTGTTTCGCCCGTTTCTCCCTCATAGCCTATCCCGTAGCCAATCAGTGTCTTGTCCATTTATCTGTGTCTGGTCGAATACTCACTGAATCAACCCCAGTAAGAGTGAACAGGTATCTAGAGCTTATGATGTGCCACTCTTCTGCACACTTTGTATATCTTCACTGAACATTTCATATAGATTCACAACTCTGCCTTGGTCCATTCTTTGGCTCTAACACAATACCTGGGACTGAGTAATTTTTAAGTAATAGAAATGTATTTCCTCTCAGCTCTAGAGGCTGAGAAGTCAAAGAGTGAAGAACTGGAATCTGGCTGTCAGCTACTTGCCATAGAAGCCACAGTAAGAGGCAAAGGAACAAGAGATTGCTGCACTCACCTGTCTAATGGCATCGATCCCTCCAATCAGACTAGAGTCCTCAAACCCTCAGAACCTCCTAAAGTCTCCAGTTTGGGAGAGAACATTGAAACCATAGCAAACTCCACCACCCCAATCAACAGATTAGAAATTTGAGACACTAAATAATTAAATGACTCTGTCGAAGTCGCACAGCTTCTCAAACAGAGCCACTGCTCCTCAAAGAGAAGCAGTTTGACTCCAGAGTCCTGTTCTCAACAAATACTCTTTCTTGTCTCTTTCTCGCTTGAGACCTTTAGGAGTAATCCTACTGCCAGAGTCAAGGTATAGGCAGAGTTGAATAAAACAGGCAGGATGTTGCTTGTGCATTTGTTTTTCTTCAGTTTATCCTACACACATTAATTTTTGAATTTGTCTCACCTTTCCCATTTAATAGTGCACTATGGCCATACCACGCTGAAGCCACCAGATCTCACCCAACAATTTCATAGAGCTCCGTAGAGCCCAGAGTGAGCAGAGCAGCAGCCCAGAGAAGTATAAAATGACTCTCCCACTCCTCTCTGGCAGCCTAGTGGTTCCCTGACTCCCTGGTGCCCACTGGTTGGCAGGGTGCAAAGTGACAGGAGGCAGGATGCTTAAGGCAAAATGAGGACAGTACAGGAAGGGAAGAAACACAGAAATGACTGAGTAACTAAGGTGAAGGGCTAGAAGTTCCTGACCCTGGTTGTCAGACCATCCATGCCCACACTGTTTTCTGAAGGGGGGTCCCTGTTCATGAGATAGGCTGGAAGCAAGATGTCCATTTTCTAACTCTTCCCCTTGTCCTACTGAGGCACATGGCTGCTCAGTCTGAGCAGTGAAAGTGGAAAGAGAGAGGAGTACGTAGAGAGGTTGGAGTACGGTTGGCTTCCATGTCTGGTTAGATGAAGAAGGTGAGCAAAAGGAGGTGGAGGCATCTTCAGAGCATGGAGACTGAGAGAACATTAACATCACCATTTTGTCACAGTGAATAAGATGGTGACAAGCTCTTCTTTCCTTTCGTTTATAGGCCACACAATAAAAGAGCACGTTAATCCAAACTGTCACATTCTGCAGAAGAAACAAGTTTGCTGGATACAGTGTGAAAAAGAAAGGAAAGCATGTCCCTTCAGAGGAAGGAAAACAAGCAGTAGCATCTCTTCATCGAAGCCAGAGAAGCGGTCGGTATCCATCGGAAAGGAATGGTAACCCATGTGAGACATGAAGGGTTCTCTGATTAAGCCTGAGATGCCAATTATTGGCTTAGGGGAGCAGAACCTGTAAAGTGGTTTGGGCAGAAAACCGTGGTCAAGAGACCCAGTAGTGAATGAGGAAGGAGAAAACTGTGAGAATCAATCCAGGTCACAGTTTTTGAATGTTTGGAAAAGGAGAGAAGTAGGAGGCTAGTTTAGAAAGGAAGCTTTGTGGCCAGCTCTTCAGAGATAAGGCAAAATTTAACTTCTTTGTAAACTAACCAAGGAAAACAGCTAAGAGAGAAGAGGGCATGGTTGAAGTTGGGAGCCCAGAGGAAGTGGCACCACAGAGGTGCAAAAGAAGCTGCTTTGTGGGCCCGGAGATTTAGCTCAGTGGTTCCAGTGCCTGCCTTCCTTGCAAGCACAAGGTCCTGAGTTTGATCCCAGTAACCACATACTGTGCTGGGCGTGGTGACTCACACCCACTAACAATCAATACCACATACCACAATGCCAGGCGTGGTGGCTCACGCCTATAATCCCAGCATTTGGGAGGCAGAGACAGGAGGATTGCTGAGTTTGAGGCTTGCCTGGGCTACATAGTGAGCTCAGAGTCAGCCTGAACTACAAAGCAAGACCCTGTCTCAAAAAAAAAAGAAGCTGCTTTGGAAATGTTGTCCTCTCCAGCTGGCTGCATCTGAGGGGTATTGGCCCCCCCATTGTGGAGAGAGGGGAGCAGTGTACTCAGACTGATCTCAGACTGGTCCACAAATAGTCTGTTATCACAAATTCAATACACAAACAGTATTTGAAAAGTCACACCAGCATTTATCTGAAGAAATCAATAAAAAGTATTAAGTGGCACTGATTTTCCCTTTACCATTGGAAACAAGAAAAAATCTAATAAGGTGTCTGGATAGACATGACTTAAATCAATTACCAACCAATAATTGAACTTATTTATGACTACAACAAAATAGGAAAATCATTTTAATTGCTTCTTTTAAATAGATATCTTTCCATAGTAGGTAATACCAAAGCAGGAGGGAAATAAAGGCAAAGACAATAATATTTATTGAACACTTACTATGTTACAAGTGTTTCAAATTAAATACAAGCTACTTTTCCTCAGGAGATACCCCATTAAGTAGATATCACTACTTTTAGGTGGAACTGCAATTCCTACACGTTGAAATAAAGTTCTCCTGAATGCTCCCATTTGGTAAAACTACCTGGAATGACACCAAACTCTAGAACTATATTTGGCACTCTGTCTGCTGTAAAAGCCTGAGACACTTGACAAACATCCCCAAGACTTGTTAGAGACACCTAGTCCTTCCATCAATTTCCTCATAACCCTTTGTATCAAATGTGATCTTAGACGTCTTCCTTGCCTCTGTCTCCCACCTTGTCTCCGGCCACTGTGTGGTTCTTAAGCTTTACTGAAGAGTCAGACCAAGTGAATGGCTTTATAGGACCCCATGCCAACTACTGTTCAGTGACTGTGAGCCCCAAAGCCAAGGGGCCAATCAGTTCTCCTCTCAGAAGAATCCAACCAAGATGTAGAGAATGCACCAATTGTGGTGGGCTCTATAACTAACATCCATGCAGAGTTGAGGTTAGAGCTAGTGTAGAAACAAACCATGAGTAAGAGTGGTTACTCCAAGGTGGGCCATGAGAGCAGGAAGCATGAACAGGGCAGAAAACGCTGTTTGTAGAGAGGAGAATGGAACAGAAACACAAAGAGTCTCAGGAAAGAATCCCCATGGCCCAGGAGAAAGAAACCACCCCTTTCCTGCTCCTTTCTTTTTAGGATTTACCTATAGTTAATCTTGGGCCTTTCCTGCCTGTGACACCGTCTCATAAGAAATCCTACTTTTAAGGAAGTACCTGCTGCTGGCAAGCAAAGTTCTTTACTAATCACCCATTTAACACAAAATAACTCATTAATAATGTGATAGTATTAGCTAACATTTATCACCGTACATTTTAAGTACTGTCTACTCATTAATTCATTTCATCCACACAATAAGGTGTTAATTTTGTTTTCAAAACTCTATGGCAAATTCATTCTTTAGCACAGTGAGAACCTATTTTCACCCCAAAGTAAACTACTTTGCTCATGTTTCAACTCAAAGTTAATTCAGATCTTAAATCCAAGATGGTTTTCTAACCAGTCTAATTGGCAAGTGGAGGATAATTCATTTCTTTTTTCAACTACAGAAATAAGCTGAAAATAACCACCGAAAACAAAATTTATTCCTGAACCAAAAATTAAAACTTAATAATGTGCAAGCAAATTGCATTGAGCTTTTATCACATTTTGCCCTTGCTGAACATTTTTGGCTCCAGCAGCTGCTCCATGAAATGTAACTGTCACTACAGTGAATAAATAAGCAACTATTGCTGCGATACAGCTGCCCTGTGTAACAGCATTAGGGTAAAGTCTTTAGTGGGACCACAACCCAGAAGCGAGCAGCAGTCTTTCTGAATACAAATGAGACTTTATACAATCTACAACAATCTCCTTGAGATTCAAGTACATGTAAGAGGCCAGAAAAGCTTCACTTTGGACATTAGGATTTTGCTTATCTGGTGGGCTTTACTGCTTCTGGGAATTTTTCTGAGCCTAATTTCACTCTGATTCTTCCACACTTCCCTGCCTCAATGGCCACAGCCAGTTGATCCAAGATCAACCAGAGCCTTCCTGATCAATCAGGAAATAATCAATGTTTGGGAACAGAAGAGTGAAAATATAGAAGTTAGCAGATAGGAGGGCATATTCTCTGCTGTGCAAAGGAAATAGCCTTGAAAGAGAGAAGGAAGCCAACACCAAGTGACAGAGCACTCAAGTATCCTGGGCTAACCTGTATCATTGTCCTCCTCATATTTTACTCTTTAGTTCACTCTTGGATTTGCTAGGCCAGGGATGGCGAACTCTGTAGAATTTTCAGTGATAACAAACAGCTGACGGACACACACACGCCCTAAGTTCATCACCACTCACCCAGGCCAATAAGCCTCATTCATCTAGATTGCTTTAGCCGGTGTGGTGGCTCACACCTGTAATCCCAGCACTCGGGGGACAGAGGCAGGGGGATTGCTGAGTTCAAGGCTTGCCTGGGCTACATAGTGAGCTCAGGGCCAGCCTGAACTACAAAGCATGCTTTAAGTTTTTGGCCACTTTCATGTAAAAGTCCTGATATAATATCATCATGTACTCTCAATTTCTTGGCCTTTTTTAAAGACAAGATATGCTTTCCATTTCGCACAGAAACTTAAGTAGTCACGACATGCTTTTCTTTGCAGTGTTTCCATCATACACCGATGCAGTGACACTGTAGCAAGGACTATTATCTCAGCTGTGCCATACCAGTAGCAAAACACTGTTGGCAAGGACTGCGAAAGTGCAGAGATGACTGGGAAAGCCCTGGCAGAGAGAGTTTAATGGGTCATTCAAGCTCTCATCTTTGCCACCAGCAGTACTACAATGAGAAAGAAGGGAGGCTTTTAAGTCTCTGATTCTGTTCATAGCATTAGTTTATTCAATATTCCAGTCACAGCTCAATACCAAGAGGCCCCAAGCACATGTGCTTGCCATGCAAGCCTGTCTAAGTAGAAGGGAACTGGGCACCAGAACTTCTACCTTCACAGGTGACCTTTGGAAAAGACTTTTGTGTTTTGTTAGCCTTTATACTACAATTTTGAAAAATTACCATTGTATAAATCCAGGAGATGCGCCTGGATTCATTTTTCTTTTTGCAGAACTCTAAGTGAAAGTTTTCTTTCTATCCTCAGTGCCCCACTGCATTCATGTTTGGTGGTTCTCACATTCAGGGAGCAAGCAAATCTTCAGTGTACCTTAGCTGGGGCCACTGAGCAGCAGAACTGTTGCCACATGAGAACTGATGAGAGCTGCAGCATCTCACCTCCACCCCTAACCTACGAGCCAGTACCTACAATGTAACAAGGTGCTCATGTGATTCACAATCTGATTTAACTTGAAGTAGTTCTGTCTAGGGATATTTATTCAAAATGCAGTTTCCTGGACAGAGCCTCTAAAGATTCGAATTCTTCAGATCTAAGGATGCACTCAAGAATCTGCATTTTGGGCCAGAGATTTAGCTCAGTTGTTCTGGCGCCTGCCTAGCAAAGACAAGATCCCTGGGTTGATTCCAGCAACCACATACAACAATACCACAACCAGCAATTAGTCCCACATACCACAGTGCTGAGCATGGTGGTACATGCCTATAATCCCAGCACTTGGGAGGCAGAGGCAGGAGGATTGCTGTGAGTTTGAGGCTTGCCTGGACTACCTAGTGAGCTCAGGGTCAGCCAGAACTACAAAGGGAGACCCTGTCTCAAATACATACATACATACATACATACATAATAAAAAAGAATCTGCATTTTATCGGGGCAAATCTAACAGAGAATGGGACAGTTGAGCACAAACCCTAAATGTCCCTTACTACTAGTTAAACCAATTTTTTATAGTTAAAGATCTCTGAGGCATTAAAGTAAGACAACAGTGAGAGAGATGATTTGATCCTCTCCAAGAAAGCTGGTCGCCAAATAAAGAAACCATCAATCCTGCCTTCTCACCACTGAACATGTTTTCCTCCTAAGTGGAACAGGAAAAAGGGCCAGAAGCAGGGATGGGACATAGCTGGGGCAGCTCATGGGTAAATACAGGGAAACAGAGTAGCTCATCACCACAAGCTCCTCGTCATGGCTGTCTTGAGGATTATACTTCAAGTAAGATAAAATAAGCAAGATCTATTTGAAGGAAACCTAAAACTCTCCTGAGAGACACAGAAGATTTTAATAAATAGAAAGCATATATTATTCCTGGGTAGGAAGACAGTATTATAACAGTATCAGTTTTCCTTAAATTATTCCAGAAATATTTGTTTTAAATTCACAAAATGAAACTTAAACTGACTAGAAAAATAAGCATGTGAGAACATGCAGAGGAGAATCAAGAGGATTATAGCTTTACCAGATATGAAAAGTCATAATAATTGAAATGTTTCCTATTGACACCAGTACAATTAGACCCTAATCAGCACGGACAATTGTATCCTATAAGATAAATAATAAATAATGTATAAAATAAGTATTTTTGTTAAGTAATTATTTGGAAAACATGAACAGTGTTGAATCACCTGAAGAGACCTTAACAAAAATAAATTGTTATTATTGCAAAAATAAACTACAAATAGAACAAAAATTCAAACGGAGCACAAAGAATGTTAAAACAATACACAGTTGAATACTTTTTTATTATTATCCAAGAATAGGAAAGGCCTTTCTAAAAATAAAGTAAACCTAGTATTCATACAGAGATTGTCAAAAACATAAAATCTGAAACATCATCTCTGAAAAAAGTCCAAATAGAAATTTTTAAATTGAAAAAAAAAATTTGCAATACATCAGATAGACTTAAGTACATATAAAAAAGAAAATGGAAAATGAGGAAGTTGCCAACAAGCAATTTATATTTAAAAAGTATAAATAGCCCCAAAATATAAGAAAATATATTTAATGTTCATTCTTCATAATTAGTAAATTCAAATTAATAAATGCAAACCAAAAGTAGAACACCATTTTATAGATTAGTAATGGGTTTTAGTTTCATAACACTTAATCTAGAGCCCCTGCATTTTTGGTGTGAATATAACTTAGTTTAAAACACTATGGAGGCCAATTTGGCAATATTAACTGAAGTGAGAAATGGTATGCCCTCAAACCAATGGATGCATCTTATAAAAATACTGGTTATCTGTGAAAAAGGGTGTAGAAGGAACCAGTGATTTAGCTCAGTGGTTCTAGCACCTGCCTAGCAAGCTCAAGGTCCTGAATTGGATCCCTAGTAACCACATACAACAAGGTGTGGTGACTCATACCTACCAGCCATCAGCACCATACACTACAGTGCCAGGTATGCTTTCTCACACACGTAATCCCAGCAGTCAGGAGGCAGAGACAGGAGGATTGATGAGTTTGAAGCTTACCAGGGCTACATAGTGAGCTCAAGGCCAGCCTGAACTACAAAGCAAGACCCTGTCTCAAAAAAATGTAGTTATAGAAGGATATTTATTATAATGGCAGAAATCTGAAGACAACTGTGCACAGAGGATGAGGTTAAACATTTTATAGCTCATCTGTAGTATACCATTATGCAACCAACACCACATACCACAGTGCCGGGCATTTGTCTCACGCCTGTAATCCCAGTACTCGGGAGGCAGAGGCAGGAGGATTGCTGAGTTCCAGGCTTGCCTGCGCTACATAGTGAGCTCAAGGCCAGCCTGAACTACAAAGTGAGACCCTGTCTCAAAGAAAAAAAAAAAAAGAAAAGAAAAGAAAAGAAATTGGTCACAGCAGTTATCTTTAGGAAATAGAGCTGAGTTTGGAACTAGTCTAGGACTTTTATTTTATACTTTTCAATACCATTCAATCTTCAACTCAAACATATTTCTACTCATAATAAAAATATATGTATCAGTTTAAAGAATCATACCAGAATTGTTCTTAAAAGACTTTTCTATGAGTATTTCATTATTAGTCACATTCTCAATGTTAAATTTCCCTCAGAATAAATACATATAGTCTTTCCTCAAATAATAAAACCAAAGAGCAGCTCTGCAGGACCCATAAATCTCATACTACCCATCCAGACAGAAGGGCTGAATTTGCCTGGTGAAGGATAACAGCAGCGAGTCGTGAGGCTTTAGTTGACTTATTTGTTGTTATAATAAACCATTATTCATTCATTCTCTGAAGTGTATAAGACAGACTGACCTTGGCAGCATTCTTTAGAGTGAGAGGACTATAAGCCAAATATCTAATCATCAGAATCAAAATCTGATTTCTGGATCATCAGAAAAATCGGCCTCTTCGGCTGCCAAATGATCCTCCCGCTGACCACACTCTCAGTCAATCACAATATAATCCTATCATGGGCAGTGAGCGAGCATGAGGATTGCATTTTGTCTCATAGCTGGTCTAAACACGATTACTGCTTTCATCACAGAGCCATATCATCAAGTCAATAAGGATTTTCTATACTGGCTTTTCATGTTGCACAGACTGTATAGAGGAACTTGAGTAATTCCAATTTGCTGCACAAAACCCGGCTCTGCAGAGACTAAATTAGTACCTGTTCACCTTGGCTTGTTCAGGGTAAACCATGGTGCTACTCACCAGCTCATAAGTACATTTCTCTCATTCCAAATATAACAAAATTCATCTACTCTAATTCTACTTAAAATAAATTTCTCTCTTAAAAACAAGCTCTTAAGACACTTCTTTTACTCAAGACATGAATGTTGTGAAAATCACACTATCCATGCCATTCTTTGCACATCCTTCCATTCCCTTAAAACATACAACAGCCTCACTTTTGGATCCCAGAGTTGCTAAGCACAGTACATAATACCCCTTCAGGATTTACGGGATAGAAACCAGCAACATTCAACTACCAAAATATTCTTCTACTCTCAAAACTTTTGTTTAGTGCCAACAAGAAATGAACCAATAATTTTCTGCCTAAAGGTCATGACCCTAGAGCCTGCTGCAAAGAGATGAGCTGACACAGCAGGTGATATTCTCACGAAAAGTATTATAACTTGTCACTAAGAATAAAAAAGGTCTTCAGCACTCCCAGAACAAAGAGAAGAAGCATATATCCTAGTCATCTTTGTAAAATAGATAAATACTTGTTCAAGGAAAAAAAAATCTGGAAGAGAAGAAAAATAAGTATATCAAGTACTGTGTAATGTCTTTTTAATATAACACAATACCTGAAACTGTGTGACTTTTCCTGAAAAAAGTTCATTTTGGCCCACAATTATTGAGACTGTGAAAGCTGGCGAGAGCCTTTATACCCCTTCACTGATAAAAAGAAGCAGAAGGGCAACTTCACTTTATAACAAATCCAATCCTGGGAAAGCAAGGCCTCACTCTTGTGAGAAAGACACTAATCCCCCTTAAGCCTCTGATCAACTCTTAAAAGCCTCTACTCCCAGCACCACCACAATAGCAATCAAATTTCATCATGAGGTCTGGAAGGGACCAATGATAGTCAAATTATGACAAATGTCAGTCCAAAACTTTCTTCCTACTACCATCTTCTTCTTTGCTCTTATAGCCAAGTTTCACCAGGAAGAATGCAAATATTCCATACTGAGTAACAAAAAGCAATAACTTCCAATGGATTCCTCCATGTTTCTGTTCAGCTTTTAAACTCATTTCAAAGCAAAGCATCTAGAAAGTTGTCATTGTCATCATCTCCAGTTCCTCCTTTCCCAGTCTCTCTAATCTGACTTTTGTTTCTGTCACTGCACAGTTACTCCTCTTTCCAAAGTAAACATGATGCCAAATATAATGATCACTGTTCTGACTTAATTCTACTCAACTTCTTAGCCTTCACTTCTATAAAAAACAGCAGTTCCCCTCATCATGTTAATTGCCTGTGGTCATCTGGTCAACCACAGTCCAAAATAATTAGATAAAAAATTCCAAAAATAAATAACCCACAACATGTAAATTGAACACCATTCTTAGTAGCATAATGAAATCTCATGCTGTCCTCCATCCCACCCAGTATGTGAATCATCCCTTTGTCCAACTTATCTATGATGCAAATGCTACTTGCCCATTCTTCACTTAGCAGCTGCCATCCTGGTTGCAAGATCAACAATAATGAGACTGTGCTCAAGTAATCCTATTTTACTTAACAAAAGCCTCAAAGACCAAGAATAATGATTACTAACTTCCAGGAAGGTGGTAGAGTGGTGAGCAGCAAAGAAAAAATTCTCTTTGCAATTTACTATTCCTATATCAGAATTCAGCAGCTTGAAGAAGGAAAAAAAAAAAAAAAAAAAGGAGAGTAGTGAGTCCCCAAACCCAGGAAAGATCTGAGACAAGAAGGCAAGTTTGCAGGGAGAGCAAAGAGAAAAATTTTAGTGAAAAGGAAGGAGCCTCTCTCCCTGAGCTGGGACTTTTAGTGGGGACAGGATGCTGAACCTGAGGACCATTGGTGACTTCTGATGGCATATATATATATCTCAGTTGGTTCCAGACAGAGGGTTGACACAAGTCAAGTAAGAAAGCTCTGCCCACTGATGCAAGGGCCTGAGGATTTGTGTACCCATGGCCAGGGCCACATGGAAAAGGGATTAAATTATGAGTGTGTCCTAACAAAAGTGCCAAATGTGGGATCACCATACCACATCACCGTAGTCCCAGCTTCCTGTCTTCCAGATCATTGCATTGAGTCCCAACGTTACAGCTCCCTGTCCATCATATTGAAAAAGCACCGACTAGCATAGTAAACAAAACCTGTGCACTACAACTACTGAGGTGTTTGTGTGCCCAGCACCATCTAAAGGATCCCGGACTCATTTGGGGGGAAGAGTGGCAGTATTTT
>PVIC010015687.1:23915-34982 GCA_004025085.1 Thryonomys swinderianus
TCTTTTTTTTTTTTTTTTTTTTTTTTTTTTTTTTTTTTTTTTTTTTTTTTTTTTTTTTTTTTGAGACAGGGTCTCACTTTGTAGTTCAGGCTAGCTCCAAGCTCACTATGTAGCCTAGGCAAGGCTAGAACTCAGCAATCCTCCTGTCTCTGCCTCCCGAGTGCTGGGATGACAGGCGTGAGCCAGCATGCCCAGCTCAACTGCTCTTATTTTTATAGGAGAAGGAAAATAGTCTCCTGATTGCCTGTTGCTGCATGGCACCTCTATTCTTCTCCTGCTCCTTCATCCTCTCTTTTCCTCCAGTCAGTATCAGTTCCCTGATATCTCTGTGTTTCAGTCCTCTGTACTCTCCTTTTCTTTTGTATTATTATAGGAGAGTGAATACAGTTTCTAGTTGTCTTACTATGGTTATTCTATTCTGTTTTGAATTTGTCCTTTCTTTCTCTTTTGTCCTCTACTTTCTGTCAACCTCTAGGGTTTGTATGATCTTTATATACACTCCAACCCAGTTTCTAATCTCTCCCTCTTCTCTCTCTCTAACCCCTCCCCAACTCCCTGGTAACCCTTTCTTCCCAAAGGGTGATGCTGCTATATTAAAGAGCCTATGTGTTGTAAACATATTTGTGGTTAGTTATAAATTTTGGCATATGGTCACAGATCTAACTCATAAAGTTAAAAGTATCAGGATAGTGATTGCCACAGTTTATTTCCTTGCTGTTTGACACTGGTGATGATGCTGATCATATTATTTCAACCCAGGTGATGGAATGTTCTATTTAAGTACCTTCATAGTGTACCAGAACTAAAATCCCTTAAGGGCCATTATAGACCCAAGGAGGACAACCCAGGAAGTAGTCATTTCCTAAGACGACAGAACCTTAAGTTTCCAAATATTAGGAAAAAAGAGACTGGCAATAAACATTGCTGAGGCAGTAGACCAAAAATTAAACCAAAAACCTCAGCAACAACAAAAAAGAGAGAAATGAGAAGAAAAAAATTAAAAACTCAGATATAAATATTATCATTATAGGGGAATCCAGAGAAAAAGGAAATAGAGCAAACTGAAGCTCATTCATCAGGATTCTCTGAACTGGTAACAAAAAATTTAGTAAAATGAAAATAAGAAATAATTTCTCATATAAAAACAGAGATATTGTCCATACCGAAAGATAAGATTTATAATACTAAAGAGTGATCAGGAAGCCAGGGATTTGGCTCAGTGGTTCCAGCACCTGCTTTGCAAGTGGAAGTTCCCTGGTTTGATACCCAGTAACCACATACAACAATACTAGGCATGGTGGCCATGCCCACTGGCAATCAGTACCTCATACCACAAATCCCAGGCTTGGTGGCTCAAGCCGGTAATCCCAGCACTTGGGAGGCAGAGGCAGAAGAATTGCTGAGGTCAAGGCTTGCCTGAGCTACGTAGTGAGCTCAGGGCCTGAACTACAAAGAAAGACCCTGTTTAAAGAAAAAAGGAGTGATCAGGAACATGATAGAATCTCAGATTATGAAAGTAATAAATTCTGTCAAACAGCTTCAAACAGCTTTCCAGGAGATGAAAAACTCCAGTGAAAGTTTGCTAAATAAGATGAATGAATGTGAAGACTGAATATCAGACTTTGAAGATAGGATTACAGCCAGTGAAGAGGAAAGTAATGATTTATGGAAAATAGAAAAGCAACCATGAGAAATCAATACAGCAACTCATAGATAATACAAAGAAGAATAACATAGAACTGATTGGAGTCACTGAGGAAACCGGAAGACACTGAAAAAGATATTTAAAAAACTGTTTACAGATGTAATGGCAGAAAACTTCACAGGAAAAGGAAAAGAATTTGACATACAGATGATAAAGTGTACAGGACTCCAAATGGCCTTGACCTCAATAAATCTATACTTAGGATTATAATACTCAAGATTCCAGACATCCAACAGAATGAAATACTGAAAGCAGTTAGAGAAAAGAAATAAAATCATGTACAAAGGAAAGCCCATAAGAATCACAGCAAGCTTTTCAACATAAACTCTCAAGTTAAGGGGAGCCTGGAATAAAGTATTCCAAGCCCTAGAAAAACAACAAACTACAAGCTAGATTGGAATATCTTCCCAAAGGATCTTTCAAAACTAATGGGGAAATAAGATACTTACATGACAAAGAACACCTGAGAAACTTCACAAATGCCAAACTTGCATTCCAAAAAAATTATAAAGAATATCTCAGTAAATAACAATGAATATCATAATCCCTTGAGACTCAGCAGAATAAACTGACTGGCCAAGGCAAAAAACTGTATCAAAAGGGGAAAAGGCAAAGAATTAAGCCAAGAACAGGAAAATTATATAACAGGGTTAAATCAGTACATATCAGTTATAACCATTATTGTCAAGTATCAATTAAGACACACACTAGCAGAATGGATCAAGAAGCAAAAGCCTACAATACACTGTATACAAGAAACACAACTGATTCAAAAAAATCCATATACAAAGAAAAGGATGGAAAACAATTCTCCATGTGGCAAGAAACAACAAAAAAGCAGGAATGGCTATCTTATTTGCAGACATGTTAGATTTCAAAACAGAACTGATTCAGACAGACACTATATGCTCTTACAGGGAATAATCCAAAAGGAGGAGATGATATTCATAAATATTTATGCACCAAATTCTATTGCACTCAACTATATAAAACAAGTATTAGTGGACATGAAAAACCAGATAAGCACTAATACAATAGTACCAGAGGAGCTTAATACCCCACTGTCACAAATAGACAGATCAATTGGACAAAAAATTAATAATGAAACACTTGAACTGAACCAAACTTTTGAACAAATGAACTTAATAGATGTATAGAAAGTATTTTGCCCAATAAAATCAGAATATACAGTTTTCTTAGCTGCTCATGGGTCATTCTCCAAAATAGATAACATGTTAATTCATAGAGCATGTTTAAGTAAATGCAAAGGAATTGAAGTATCCCCCATAGACTACCAGACTATAGTACCTTGAAATTGGAGATCAATGAAAAATAAATTCTAAGATCCTCACAAGCCCATGGAAATTGAACAACGCTCTGTTGAGCAACCAATGGATCATGGAAGAAATTAAACAGTTTCCACAGTTGAATGGTAATGCAAATACAACATACAGGAATCTATGGGACACAATGAAAGCAGTTCTAGGAGGAAAATTCATAGGAGTGAATGATCATACTAAGAAACAGAGCAAGGTCAATAAACAACCTAACGCTGAAACTCAAATTACTAAAAAAAGAGGAGCAAGGCAAACCCAAACCTCATAAGAGAGGAAATTATAAGGATTAGAGAAGACATTACTGAAATGGACACTAAGAGAGTGACACAAAATATCAATGAATTGAAGAGTTTGTTCTTTGAAAAGATAACATTTACAAACCCTTAGCCAACTTTATCAAACAAAGGAAGGAAAAGGCTCAAATCTATGCAGTGCAGTCAAGAATGAAATGGGAGAAATCACAGATCCAGCAGAAGTCCTAAGTATAATAAACATCTAATTTGAGAATCTGTACTCCAAAAGATGGAAAATGTAAAGAAATAGATAGAATTCTAGACACATATGAACGTTCAAAGTTGAATGAAAAAAGTCTAGAGCCTGCTAAATTCTACAAAACTTTTAGAGAAGAGTTAATGCCACTACTCTCAAACTCTTTAATGAAATTGAAAGGTAAGTGAAATAAATAGGTCACAGATGTATAAATATTGTATCTCTTCTCTGGTATGAGAAACTGAAGTTGTAAATGTGTTCCAGAATGCTTGATTGATACTGTGAAATAGTAAATATTCATAGGGAAATGGGGCTTAGGGGTAAATATGAGGAAAGAAAAAATTGATGGTAAATTTTTTTTTAATTTTTTAAAAAGGCCAGGCATGGTGGCTCACACCTGTAATCCCAGCACTCGGGAGGCAGAGGCAGGAGGATTGCTGAGTTCAAGGCTTGCCTGGACTACATAGTAAGCTCAGAGCCAGCCTGAACTACAAAGTGAGACCCTGTCTCAAAAAAAATTTTTTTTTTAAAAAGGAAGGCTTGTATATATAGGGGTAGGGGGTGGTAGGGTGGGTAGGGGAAGGGGAAAAATGAGAATTAAGTTGTGTCATATACAGGTACAAATTCTCAGTGTGGAGTGTAATTTTGAGGGGTATATGTAATGTACCAATAAAATGTACCAATAAAATAAAAAAGAAAGAAAGAAATTGAAAGGGATGTAATGCTCCCAAATTTATTCCTGGAAGTACCCATTACATAAGTTCCAAAAGACACAGCCAAAAAAGAGAACTACAGACCAATCTCCCTAATGAACATTGATGCAAAAATCCTTAATAAAATACTAGCAAGCAGAATACAGAAAATCATCAAGATCATACAAACTGACCAAGCTGAATTCATTCCATGATGCAAGGATGGTTCAACATATGTAAATCAATAAATGTAATACACTACATTAACAGGCTTAAAGAAAAAAACATAGTCAGCTCAACAGATGCAGAAAAGCATTTAACAAAATCCAACACCCACTCATGATCAAAACTCTACAGAAATTGGAATAGATGGTTTTTATCTCAACCTCATAAAAGCTATTTATGAGAAATCAACAGCCAGTATCATTCTAAATCGTGAAAAACTGAAACTTTCACACTAAAATCAGCAACAAGCCAAGGATTTCCACTATCACCACTCCTGTTCAATATATTGCTGGAAACATTAGCCACAGCAATTAAACAAGAGAAAGAAATAAAATAAAAAGAATAAAATTTGGAAAGAAATTAAATTATCAGTTTGTTGATGACATAATATTCTATGCAGAGGATTCTAAAAACTCAACCAAAAGACTACTAGGCTTAATCACCAGATTTAGTAGCATAGCTGGATAGAAAGTGAATACCTAAAAATCAATAGTTTTTTCATAAATGAACATAAATGAGAGAGAAATTCGGGAATCAATTCCTTTCACAATAGCACCCCATAAAGAAACTATCTGGGAATCAGTGTAACAAAGGAGGTGAAAGAACTCTATTCTGAAAACTACAGCATTCTGAAAATGAAGATTGAAAAGGATATCAGAAAGTAGAAAGACATCCCTTGTTTCTGGGTAGGGAAAAACAGTATCATAAAAATGGCCACACTCCTGAAACTACCATATACATTCAACGCAATCCTGATTGAAATCCCAACAGCATATTACATAGAACTAGAGAAAGTAATCCAAAATTCATCTGGAGTCACAAAAGACCTAAAATAGCAAAAACAATTCTAAGCAACAAGGACATGGCAGAGGGTATCACAATCCTAAACTTGAAACTATACTACAAAGACATTGTGATTGGGTGGGGGAGTATAGTATTGGCAAACAAATAGATGCAAGTCACTGGAATAGACTAAAAGATGCAAAAACAACTCCAGAGATATTGTGCACCTCCTCTTTGACAAAGAAGCCAAACACCCTCAGTGAAGAAAAGATATCTCTTTAAAGAGTGGTGCTGAAAAAATTGGCTTTCATTCTGCCAAAGACTAAAGCTAGATCCACATCTTTCAACATGCACTAAACTAAGATCAAAATGGATTACACACCTAAATATTACAACAGAAACACTAATCCTGCCGAAAGATAGGTTATGTAGAACCCTTGAAGACATTGGGATAGGGAAAGACTTTATGAATAAAACCTAAGCAGCATGGGAACTAGCAGAAGGAATCAACAACAGGGATCTCATCTCACTAAAAAGCTTCTCCACACAGCAAGAAAATCACCAACTGACCAAAAAGACAACTACAATATGAGAAAAAAACAATAACCAGCTTTTTCTCAGACACAGGGCTACTATCTGGAGTATATAAAGAACTTTTAAAAATCAGCCTCCCCAAATTTAAAGACCCAGTCCAAAAATGGGCATCTGAAGAAGTAAAGGCAGCTAAGAAACATAAGAAGAAATGTTCAACATCACTGGTCATTTGGGAGATGCAGATGAAAACAACACTGAGATTCCATTCCACTCCAGAAAGAATGGCTGCTATCATGAAATCAACCAACAACAAATGTAGGAAGAAAGGAACCCTCATCCACTATTGGTTTGAATGTAGACTGGTACAACCACTGTGGAAGTCTGTGTGGAGAGTTCTCAAAGAACTAGGATTAGATGTCTCATTTGACCTTGCTATATCCCTGCTGGGTATATTCAAAAAAAGAATTAAAAACATCATATCACAGTGATATACATGTACCCATATTTATAGCAGCTCAGTTTGTAGTAGATAAATCTTGGATACAGCCCAAATACCCATCAACTGGAGACTGGATAAAGAAGATATTTTTAATGGAATATTACTTAACCATTAAGAATGATAAATTTGGGTCATTTGTGCTCAAATGATTGTACCTTGAGAACATACTCATAAGTGAAATAAATAGGACACAGGTGTGTAAATGCCATATCATTTCTCTGGTATGAGACACTGAATCTGTACATGAGTTCCAAGATGTATGATAAGTACTGTGAAATAGGAAGAAAATGTTCAAAAGGGAAAAGGGGTTGTCGGGGAAAGTAAAGAACAGAAACAAAAAAATGGATAGTAAGAGAAAAGGAAAATGAATCAAAGTTTATGTATATAGGAGGTGGGGGAAAGGCAGGGAAATGGGAAAAAATGAGAACCAAGATATGTCATGTACAGAGACAAATTCTCACTGTTGAATCTGATCATAATGTATGTATAAAATGTACCAATAAAATCAATTTTAATAAAAGAATAAACATTACTGATCATTTTATTACAGATTATATCTTTATTTTCTTATTGCTGTTATTAATCACTCACTGTGCCTAATATGTACAGTAAGTTTTATCATAGATCATAACATACACATCGGTTTGGGAATGATTTGCAGCTTCATAAGAAAAAAACATACACATCGGTTTGGGAATGATTTGCAGCTTCATGTTTCCAGTGGGCAGATCACACATTTAAGGAGAAAAGGCCTAATGTATACTCATCATTTTTGACACCACAGTATTGTGGTTTCTTACAGAACATGAAAGTTTGCTTTTTTATTTCATTTTCTATCTTATCATCCTCTAATTTTTCTCTAGGTCCTGGCAGATTTCATGCTGGGTCTAAGGACTGTATTTGGTGGTGGTGGTGGTGGTGGTTGTTGTTGTTGTTGTTGGGGGACTTTTTTTTGGCTTTATTTTTGTGGTTCTAGTGATTTAACCTAGGAACTTCCACTGAGCCACATTCCAAGAACATCTTTCCCCCATCATCACCTTTTCAGTACTTCACCCTGAACTACACTCCTATCCCTTTTTATTTTTTAAATAATTTAAAGACAAAGTCTTGCTAAATTGCTAAGCTTCCCGGGTTGGGCTTGAACTTGCCATCCATCTGATCCAGAACAATCCCTGAATATTGGGATTACAGGTCTGCATCACTACACCCAGCTCAGATTCCTCTTTTCCAGCTTCTCTCACTCCCTTGCACCCATGGCTTTAAATACCATTCAAGTAGTCATGGCTGCCCAAGGAGATCTCCAGTATAAATCTTTCCTTTGAATTCTTGTTGGCTATCCAACTGTTTATCTGATATTTCTACACAAAGGTCTGACAGACATCTCAATTTTAACGTATCCAAACAAAACTGTTAATTTTCTGCCCCAAACCCTGTTTTTACAGTCCTATCTCAGAAACGGCATTTTATGTGCCCAGTTTCTAGCCCAAATCTAAATGTCACTCTTCACACCTTACTATGATTATTCTCTATACCAAATTATCAACTTCATCAACTTTAACTCCACAGAATATCTCAAATCCATTTATTTCCATTTCCATTCCTTCTTCCCTAACCTAAGACATCATCTCTCACCGATCATCCCAGTTCCATACTTATCTCTCTGGCTGACAAGAAAATCTTTGAAAATATTGCTCCGACTATGGTCTTCCCCCATTTAAAACTTTCCAATCATTCTCTATCACATTTTATGCTGCCTTTCATGTCCTGTATGACTTAGCCCTTGACATGTATAAATTCATCTTTTATATTCTACATAATTCACACACAATGGATTTCTTTCTATTTCTTCAACACACCAAGCGTTATCTCATTTTAGATGTTTGTACTGTGTGTTTTACCTGGAAGATTCTTCTGATCTTCAGGAGACAGCATTTTTCTGGTCACACTGAGTCTCAGATTGATCATGACCCCCAGAATAGCTCCTTTAAACATCCTAAAATATCTGTCCAATCCCACCTCCTTTTTTCACTTTCCAGGACAGACTCGTATGTTCATAACACTTGTAACCATCAGAAATTAGTATTTTTTTATATACTTCTTTCTTCTGTCTCCTTTGCCTTCATTAGAATTCATTAGAATATGTAGTCAGTGAGGACAAAGGCCATGGTTATTTTAAGTCTCTACTCCTAAAACAATGTTTAGCACATGGTAAGAGCCTAAAAAATTATTTGTTAAAAATGAATAAGTGAATAAATGACACAATGCACCTGTGAATAAATGACACAATAATACACGTGTGAGCTTTGCACCCACTTGTTCAATCATTCCAAACATTTATCACATCCTTTACTGTAATATTCAATTTCGAAGCACAAAAAAGTCCAGTATGCCCTTGCCCTGGAGCAGGGTTATCCCCAAAACCCAGTGCACCAAAGACTAACATGGAGAAGCCAAGGGAAGTAGATAAAGGAGAAGCAAACTTTTAGATCTTTGTAATTGTGGCATTAAATAATTACCTGTGGGTATTCAGAGAGCTGAAAAAGGTAGCTTTTGATGAATGTTGAAGATAAAAGTCAGACTGAAATAATTAGGAGGTAATTACTACAGAAAATGAAATTATTGTAGGAACAAAGTAAGTCATTTATTTGGAAATTGAGAAGGAATAAAAGGCTAAAGAAGTAACAGAATCACGAGAGAATTCTTTGAGTATGGTAAGAACATAAACTGCAGATATGAAAAAAGAAAAGGTGAAAAATAAAAGATGAAAAGAGCAGACAAGAGAGCATGGAAAAGAAGAGAAGAAAACAATGAAATCTGAATCAATAATCAGAGAGAGAGAAGACCAGGGATCCTGTGAAGACCATAGAGAGGAACATAAAACTCAGTCCCTGAAATGGAACTTCTGTTGGACCTGAGCTTTTGGGATACAGTTCATACAGCTTGAACAGAATGTAGTTTGTTTTATATTCCTTTTTCTGCAGTAACATATTATTCAGTCAGAAGTTCTGTGTGACTTTTAAGATACAACAGAAAGCTCCAAAGTGAGGCACCAGATCACAAAACAGAATTATCAAAGCAATGCCAAAACCCAGTGAGAAGACTCCAAACCTGTCCAGTATTTATGCTTAAGAAAGTGGAGTTGGGAAAGTACTTTGGAGGAAAAATTGTGCACTCAGTCCCTAGCTCCTTCCTCCACCTCAGGGGTAGTAGTAGGGCTCTCTTAACTTTCAGTTCAAATTCACCCCAAAGGGGTTTCCCCCGGACCACTGAAAGGTGCAGAGCTTGTATATATCCTGTGTACTTCAGGGGCAGGTCCAGAAGACTAGTCTTGATGCATTTCTTAAGAATGTGAAAATAAGAAGTTGTACTTAGGGCTGGAGATTTAGCTCAGTGGTTTCGGCACCTGCCTTGCAAGTGCAAGGACCTGAGTTTGATCCCCGGTAACCACATACAATCCCAGCACTCGGGAGGCAGAGGCAGGAGGATTGCTGAGTTCGAGGCTTGCCTAGGCTCTATAGTGAGCTCAGAGCCAGCTTGAACTGCAAAGCAAGACCCTGTCTCAAAAAAAAAAAAAAGAGGTTGTACTTAAATCCACAGCAAGGCTGAGGAAAAGCAGCAGGCCCTGTGTGAGAGGAGCCTGCGTTCCACCAACAGCAGACATTTCCCACCATGGATTCACGGCAAGTGCTGCCTGAGAGCACATCCTGAAGGACAGAGGATGCCAGTGAAAAGTTTTCTGTATAATTAAATCCCTGGAAAACTATTGGAGGAAGAGAGATTGACCATCATAAAAAGTGGGCTTTCTTGCCGGGCGTGGTGACTTACACCTGTAATCCAGTACTCGGGAGGCCTAGACAGGAGGATTGCTGAGCTCCAGGCTTGCATGGGCTACATAGTGAGCTCAGGGCCAGCTTGAACTACAAAGTGAGACCCTGTCTCAAAAAAAGAAAAGAGGGGCCGGAGATTTAGCTCAGTGTTTCCCGCGCCTGCCTCGCAAGTGCAAGGTCCTGAGTTCGATCCCGGTAACCACATAGAATGCCGGGCGTGGAGACTCACGCCCACCAGCAATCAATACCACATACCACAGTACCAGGCATGGTGGCTCACGCCTGTAATCCCAGCACTCGGGAGTCAGAGACAGGAGGATAGCTGAGTTCGCAGCGGCTTGCCTGGGCTACATAGTGAGATCAGGGCCAGAGAGACCCTGTCTCAAAAAAAAAAAGAGAAAAGAGAAAAAAGAAAAAAAAAAAAAAAAGAAAAGTGGACTTTCCAAATTGTGGTTAAGAGTCCCAGCACAGAGATAGCCAAGGATACAGGGCAGCTGGGAGGTAGGAGTTGCCTTTGAATGTCTGAGCCCAGAAAATGCAAAACAATCTATAACAGTACCATTCAAATAAGTTTTTTGTTCTCACCTCCCCCTACTCCTTTGTGCTCTAAAAGTGAAGAGCCAACAAAAGAAAAAGAGATGAGTACTATTCTTACCCGAGGCAGCTCTCTCTCACCTGAAGCAGAGAAGAGATTTAATTTGTCTCAAGTTAGGTTTTGAGTAGAACTGAGCATTCTAGTTATAAAATATAGTTTAGAAAAGGCATGGAGTCTTCTATAAATTGTTTTTTGATCTATAGATCAAAAGAATAATACTAACCATATTTGAAAAGTGAAAGGAGGCCTAGGGATGAGGCTCAGCAGTGTAGGTTCTGCCTGGCAAGCTTGACTTCCTGGATTTGATTCCCAGTACAAAAAAGAAGTGGAGGGCCAGTAGGGAAAGAAAGAAAGGAAGGAAGAAAGAAAGAAAGAAAGAAA
>PVIC010015688.1:0-34854 GCA_004025085.1 Thryonomys swinderianus
ACATCTGTCTTTCCAATGGATTTTTTAAATATCTGTGGCTATATTCCTAGCAGGGGGATAGCAGGGTCGAATGGGACCTCTAGTCTTAGTTTTCTGAGGAATCTCCAGACAGATCTCCACAATGGTTGCACCAGTCTGCAATCCCACCAACAGTAGAGAAGAGTTCCTTTCTCCCCACAGCCTCGCCAGCATTTATTGTTGGTCGATTTTGTAATAGCAGCCATTCTGTATGGAGTGAGATGAAATCTCAGTGTTGTTTTCATTTGCATCTCTCTAATAACCAGTGATGTTGAACTCTGTAATCTTTAAATAGATGCCTAAACAGAGATTGAAAGTAATCTTTCTGTTGATTCTGAGCCCAGTCTACCTTATTCAAAGTTGTTTCAATATCTTCTTGGTTATTAAAAATCTCCCATCCTTATATAAGAGCTCTTACTATGGAGGAGTCTATCAATCACCTCTTGACAGCACTGCTATTTTTTCATAGCCCATTTTTCAATGTGCTTATTTTTATAAGTTCCAGATATGTTGAACTGCTCACAGTTCATACCCAGGGCTCCATCTCTAGATTTAATAAACTTCAAGGAGGCCAAGCTAAATTTGTATGTTGAATGGGACAATTTATAATGGCAAAAAAGAAAACTGAATTATATCCTTTATTGTGGCAAGAATTGTTTTGTTCCCATTGGTACATCCTTGAGCTTGCACTGCAAGGAAAAGAAGTTCGAGGTAGAACAGTAAATTATGGTCCGCTGATCAAGAAATTCTCCTAGGTCTAAGGAGTGCCATGACACAAGCATGGGTAGAGCGACAGGTCACAAGGAGTGTTTAGGACAGAAGTGGTATTTGCAGCTCTGGCGTTCCATGGTAATAACCAAGTAGAAAGTGGAGACATTCTCCAGAAATATTTAAGAGTGACATGCAGAGAGGTTCTCAGTTACCAAATGCGGACTTCAGCTCTACTAATTCCTAATAATGATTTTGACTTTTTAAATCACTTTCTAAAGCATTCTGGAGAAAGTATTTGGGGGGGGGGGGAATGTGCCACAAAGCACACTTGTCTTTTAAGATGGAATGTGATCTAAAGCATCTATAATATTTGCAAAAAATAAAGACTTTTAAAGTTCATCAAATACTATTATATGGTAGAACATACATATATATGTGTATGTTATTGTGAAATATTTAAACCCTTAAGGCAGCTAATATTGTACTCATATTACAGAGAAATAAGCTGAAACAGAGAAGTTAAACAACTTATCACATAATCAAAAAACAGAATATGAATTTACAGACATATTACATAAATCCTGTACACTTAATAATGATGCCTATTTCCCACCCAAAACAAATTAACTACTCTGCATACTTCCTACCTGCAGAAATTCAAAATAATTCATTCCATGCACACTCACTGTCCCAGTAGCTGAATCCTCAGTGGCAAAGGGGACATTGTTGTTCACTCAGATCACAGTGCAAAGTGAGTGAAGGTCTGTGTGTGTTATGTGTTTGTTTGTGTGTGTTCATATGTATGTGTGTGTTGGAAAAAAGGAGGAGATAAGCAAAGCCTCAGTTCAGTTTATGACTCATCATCTATCATACTGACTTGCAAGGACTCTACCAGAAGGGGAAATAAAGTATAACTGGATGAAAATGATTTTATTCAGAAGTTGACATCCACCCATTTGCCTTCCTTGAGGTCGGACTTATGTCTCTACATAACTTTAAGCATTTGAGCAAGCAGGTGGCTGAGAACGCAGAACAAGTGGCAGACACCAATCCTTGTCACAACAGAACAGGGACAGCAGAGCCAAGTTAAAACCTAGAAAAGTGACACCCTTCCTCCATATTGTTACTCACTCAGAATCTCATTTTTTTATGAAAAATCCATTTCATGCTTGTCTACTTTGGTAAATCACAAAATTGAGTTTAAAATTGGTTAAAAAATGAGAGTGATCACAAGAAAACTGAAAGGCATTTGATGTTAATAATCAGAGGCTGGCTTTTGCCCAGATGCTAACATCTAATTCTCTTTCATGATCATAATCTGTACTATTTCTCTTCATGAAGAATGGATTTTCATTTCTTCCAAACTTGTTTTGTCCAGATCAATGCCTAAACATTGGAAGATTGTTTGCAAATATATGCAAAAATCCATAAGATACATGCTGTAAAATATTTCTAATATTTGATCCAAACTAGGATACATGTCACAAAATACTTGAAGAAAAAAATAAAGGGTTTTCTCAAATGCTATAAACACAAAATTCCAATCCCATAGCAATCATACAAAAATGATTGATTTACCTAAAAATTGTTTTTATACCCCCTACAGAAAAATAGTGTTCTGAAAAGGGAGATAAATGTAAAGTTTATTGAGTTTCATAACTATTAAATTGTGATAAAATTCTCATTCAGAAGAATTTATATTCATAATCAACAATATAATGAGGAAAGTATCTTGCTGTTTATGATTACTATGTTGTAATAAATGATCCATCAAACATTTTCTTATTTATACTACTTTGTTTCATACCTAATGGCATCATTAGAAAGATCATTGTGATGTACTAATTGTAAATAACTTTTAAAATCGAAACATGAGAAATGTGAGTTTGTTAAGCTATTGGAAAAGAAAGAAGAGTCCAGAGAAATATACACACACAAATGTCACATACAAATATAGAGATGAATGCACAACATAGGGAAAGAGTACATGCCCAATGCAGAGATCAAAGACTGAAAACAATATCATCCTAGGGGAGATGGCACTGGATCATTTTGGTTTTCCCAGTATCATTGTATAGAAAATAAATTTGAGTTTGGACTATGTTTCCAATGTTTCCAAACACACAGAGAATGTGTGTGTGTGTGTGTGTGTGTGTGTGTACAGCACAATAAAAGAACAATGGCATATTGGTTTAAGAATGTAGATTTTCTGGGCCGGAGATTTAGCTCAGTGGTTCCGGCGCCTGCCTCACAAGCACAGTCTTGAGTTCGATCCCTGGTAACCACAAACAACAATGCTGGGTGTGGTAACATACGCCCACCAGCAATCAGTACCACATACCACAGTGCCAGGCGTGGTGGCTCACGCTTGTAATCCCAGCACTCGGGAGGCAGAGGCAGGAGGATTGCTGAGTTTGATGCTTGCCTGGGCTACATAGTGAGCTCAGGGCCAGCCTGAACTGCAAAGCGAAATCCTGTCTCAAAAAAAAAAAAAAAAAAAAGAGAGAGAGAGAGAGAGAAAAGTCGATTGGCTGCTACTCCAGCAACTGTCTCTGTGGTCTCTGAGAAGGTGTTAAATCTTGAAGCAGCTTGCTGTCCCTGTCTCCAAAAACAAAAGTCTCACTAACAGACAGAAGCATTGGGAGTTTTACTGAACTGATACATATAATGCACCTGTAAAATGGCTGGTCACATATTACAGCTCTATCTGCTATTAATAGCATTATGACAATGAAGTAACTTGCTGATATATTAACTACCTTCTTCTTTCTATTTGCACGTTTTTGCTCACTATTTTCTTACATGGGTTGAATTGCAAACCTATTTCGTCTGATGCTTGCTGAAGACAAAGATGGCACGAGTATGTCTTTAAACTATCTTTAAAAAAAAAGAAAACAGTAAATGGGCAATATAACTGAAATAGATGCAAAAGTCTCAGAAATCTGCGTCCAAAATAACAAAATATAATTCTGAGAAGAATGCACACTAGTATCTCCAGGGATGCATAAATAGTCATAGATATTCAATGAGCAGAGAAGACCAAAAGCATTATTACTAAATGATTCCTGTGAGTGCTAATGGAAAACAAATTAAATGTGAATTTATATTGAAACATAAGAGCTACAAAGAATTATGTGAAATGCTAAAGTCTTAACAGAAAAATGTTTGTTTGGGTTGAAAAAAGCTGATGGGATCTATAATTATGTGATTATGTTTGGGCAATTCTGTTTTCTGAAAGAAATTCCGCATATACAGAAATCTCATCACAGCTCCTTTAGGAGAGGATGCTAAGATGGACTGGTAGAAAGCACTATTCCTGAGGACCAATATTTCCATAGGGGGAAGAGCAGAAATGACTCGTTGAAAGTGAAGATAGAACATGAGAATCAGACAAGATCTGATTAGTAAAGAATAAATTTAGGATCGGTTATCAAAAGGAGCCTCCGTGATAATACTAACTCTGTCTAATTTCTCCAGGAGAGAATTCAAGTTAATCCACTGAACTTGTTTATAATTTGGTGGAGATTTCCAGAAAATGTGTACACATAGAAAATCTTTACCAGGAAAATGATACATTTCCTCTATTTCCTGAGAATGATTTTTTTTTCCAAAAGAAAACCAATGTGGCCTTATAACCTATTTTATAATAGTAATTTTTAATCATCATAAAAGTGCCAATATTGGGCTTTTGAATTAACATGACAGAAAGCAAGAAAAATTTTCATTTCTTTTCTTAAATGTCTCAGCCAAGCATGATTTCATCTTTTTATATCTGACTTCCATGAAGTTTGCCATTATATAGATATGACCAAGCTTAAATTAGCTTGCACTATTTTCTGCTTATTTCATTGTCCTTAGTATTTCCTCTTCCCAACATGAGTTCCTAAACATAGCCTATATGTGACTTTAATTACTCCTTGCCACTAATCTGTTATTGACTTCCAACTACCTGTTCATGAAGGAAGAAAAAAATTGCAGTGATTCTGAGATTCTCACAAGATCACATGCATTTGAGAAGGTACAACCAGAGACGGTGATGCGAGTCTGAGGCCATGCACTGTGCCATATCTTTTTGCATATCTCTTGATATGAAAATTTACTATAGTTGTAGGTGAGTAATATTTTTCTTATTTTACAGAAGAAAATGATTGTATACTTCCAGTAGAAGATTAAAAAAAAAACTATTGTGGGCATTCTGATTTTAAAACCCACACTCTTACCACAACTATATCTTACAAATATTAATTATCCTCATAGCAGTTGGGGGGGTCCATGCTTTTAATAATAAGAAGCAAACTTATGAACCTATTAGTGCATGATTTTGAGAGCTTATATGGTCCCCACTCCATCAGTTTCAATCAAATCTTCTCTTAATGCAGGGCTCACTTTAAATCTCAGGAATATTTACTATATGTGACAGGAATTAGGAAATCAGATTTTTCCAGCCTTTTAACATCTTTTAACATGGGTTTTATACTCTCTATGTATCGTGACAGAAAATAACACTTTGTATTTCATGAATCTTACCTTGTTTAATGTGCCTAATCTGTAATTAGCTTCAGATAATGACTTGATTATACTCAGGAGAAAAAGTGTGCAGTAAGTTAAGCCTCTAATCAGATATTCATTACACTCTAGATGCTTTATCAATTCGATGTGACCTCACCATTTAAATATTCTGTTTAATGGAAATGTCATCCATGTAGCCATATTGGTAAAACTTCTGGGATATTTTCCACTAACTATCGCCTCAATGCTTTAATCCTGGTAGAAAAGAAAAACAGAAGGTGCTCATAGAGCTGTTCATTTAAAAAATAAAATGAGGAAAATACTATATTCCTATACTGTATAAGTGGTAGAGCATTTACACTCTTCAAAACTCCTGTGGGAGGGCCAGAGATTTAGCTCAGTGGTTCCAGCATCTGCCTGGCAAGTGCAAGGTCCTGAGTTCCATCCCCGGTGACCACATACAAAAATACCAGATGTGGTGACTTGTGCCCACCAGCAAACAGTACCACATACCACAGTGCCAGGCGTGGCGGCTCATGCCTGTCATCACAGCACTCGGGAGGCAGAGGCAGGAGGATTGCTGAGTTCAAAACTTGCCTGGGCTACACAGTGAGCTCAGGGACAGCCTGAGCTACAAAGTGAGACCCTGTCTCAAAAGAACAAGCAAAAACCACTTGTGGGAGATGACATTTCTAAATTCACAGTGTATATAACTTAAGTACTGTGATTTTCAGAAATGCAGAACAAAAAGATACAAAGCTTAATAGGTCATAAAAAAGTGTATCATTGCTGGGCGTGTTGGCTCGCACCTGTCATCCCAGCACTCGGGAGGCAGAGACAGGAGGATTGCTGAGTTCGAGGCTTGCCTGGGCTACATAGTGAGCTCAGGGCTAGCCTGAACTACAAAGCAAGACCTTGTCTCAAAAAAAAAAAAAGTGTATCATTAAATTGATGGGTTTTGTATGAAAAAAACAAGAAAAGAATATCTATGGGTAGGTGTATTCGGAAGGTTTAGGAGGCATTAGTTATTTGACTCTCAATCAATGGTTCTTGCAAAGGAAGAGGTACAAATGATCTAAAATGAATGTTACTAGTGAGAAACAAATGGGCTCTGCACAGATACAACCCCCTAATAAGGACTTGGAAGCACATCTAACCAGGGACACAGTTCAATAATTACAAGGAGGTGTCACTCTCTTGTAAAAGGATTGAGCTCTAGATTTTTAAAATACAATGAACAGCAAAATACAACTCAAGAACTGTTCATCATTTAAAGGACTAAAAAGGATTGACAGTGAAACAGTACATGTGACCTAAACTGAATCCTGGACTAGAGGGGAAAAATGTTGCCAAAGATACATTGATCATTTGCCAAAACTGGAACAGGTTAGATACAATATCACTTCAGTTGTGGGCTTTCTGAGCTTGATAACTGAGATTCTATAAAACAATATCCTTGTTCTTTAAAAATACAGTACAAAGGATTAAAAACCATGATGTATCCATGAACCTCCAAATGGTTGAGAAAAAGATTTCCAAGACAGAAGAGATGGAAGGATAAAAATCAAATAATGTATTAAAAGTTGATAGATCAAAGGGAACAAAGGAATTCTACATAGAAAAAAATTTGCAGGGAAATAAAATTCCCTGTACATTCTTAGATTACCACAGGGAAAGTATTGGTATGTACTTGAATACACATAAAATATGTATATGGTTTATAATCTAACATAAAAATGGAGAATTTTTACTAAAATTTGATGGTAACAAATGATGACAGATTGACTCTGGCTTTTAGAAAGATTGAGACAAGAGGTACTTGCAGTGCTTGGGACTGATAGAACCTGGGATCTTCCAGATGCCAGGAAAATGTTCTATCTTGAACTATACCCCTTAAACTATTAGATGATGCCCTATTTTTAGCCACTTATTTCATACTGATGTTACAAGTGTATATAAACCCTTTCACCAATGGAAAGTAATCCTTTCCAAACTGGATTCAGAGTACTAGCTCTTTAAGCATGTGTGAATGGTATGGATACCTAACCTGGCCTTTCTATCTCTATATTTCCAAAGTTTCCACAAGTGGTCACATGGATCTCAATCCCCAAATTCGTTTTTTCCTCATTGTACATGAAAGGTTCATTCATTTACATTTAACTAGAAACTCATAGTCAGGAAGTTCAAGCATCCTCAGTTGGCACTCCCAGTTCCCTGGGATGTCAGATTTCCTATTTGCTGAAGATTGGTAGTTAACTAGTGAATGAATCCTGATTCTTGGCTCGGGTTGCTTATAGGGAACAGATGGCCTACTGTGATTACCAGAATCATCCTTTTTTCTCCATGGAACTCAGGTCCCTTAGAGATTCAACACCATGACATAAATATGCTATTGCTAGTTTTCTGACTCTTTGGATTTCTCAATTAAATTTTTTGGTTTGAGTTGAGATTTTTACCTAGGTTTCAGTTTCTGATCCCCTCTTTTAATCAAATATCTACAGACTCGTCAACTAGTATTTGTCATCTATTTCATTCATTTCCCCTTCTTGAACTCTGTCTCCATCTTTCTTTGACATTCCATTTGCTTACATGTGGGTAGTCAACCCAGATTTAATACCAGGTTCTTTTCCTTCTATGATGAGGAAATATTTTCTTAAACAGAATTTAAAAATCTATACATAAATAAATTTAAAAATATTAAAAGGAACACTTTAATGGCAAAATTTCCTGTGAATTAAATTATGTAATTCGAAAAGAGAACTATGTCATAGAAAAATAGTTCTAATGTAAACTGATATATTGGGATATCACAAATATTCAAAGAACTATAAATTAATTAAAATACAAACAATAAAAAGTATGACAAATTGCTTCAAAAAACCAAGTCATATTGTCAGAAAATAATTCTATAGTGTCAATAAGGGTATAATGATTTACTCTAGCACACTTAAAGAATACAAAGAAAAAACACAGTGAAATAGTTTTTAGGAATCTATAAATGGTATAAATTAAAAATGACCACAATGATAAAAATATTTGGAACCCTCACTTTCCCTCTCCAGGAAGAGTTCATATGTTGAAATTCTAACTTCCAATGTGATTCTACTGTGTGATGGAGATTTGGGGAGAAGTCAGGGTATAGATTGTAGAAATGGAATTATACACATGAACATATATGATATATATCTTTCCTTTGTTCTTAATTGGTGGATAAAAGTGATATATACCTGTATATATCAAAAAGGTTATATCTAGCTAACAGATGCATCACCTTATATAATTATCATGATACTCTGTTATATCTAATTCCTGAAGTTTAAATTTTTTGTGATTTATTCTTGTTTTTATATGTGTAGTTCAATTTTATTGATTATAGCATATTAATATCTGACTATATGAAAATGAATTTAAATTTTATCAGAATTCCTCATAACATTTCATCTCTGTTTTAGTGCTTTTCCAATGATAATTTAGTTTATACCCAAATTTGATTTATACCCAGGATCTGTTCATCTCTGTACTATGCAGCCTTCCATCAAATGCAGATGAAATTGAAGACACCTCCTTTGTAGATGTAAAAGCAAAGTGTCAGCCTAGCCTAGCAAAATATATGAATAATTAGCTGCTTTTATTTATAAAATACTTAACTTTCAGACATATACTATTTCTGATGCTGATAAAATGTTGGCCATGGGGTTCCTTAAAACCTCAACAAAGCTTCCTGTAAAATGTCAGTAGTAATAAAGGTCTTCCTGTTGTACGGACTGTCTATGTTAATCCTCCTTAGGCTGGGGTAGAGCTGGTCACACAAGCTTGCAATACTGCTTTCTCTTTGTATAAAACAATCGCAGGTTTAGTCTTGTAAGTCAGTTTCAATATTCACATCTGCACAACAAATACTCTGAGTTAGACTCTTTGCTGTGCAGAGGAGTACTAAGCAATATTAGCAGCCCAAAGAAGACAGGTAAAGACGATAGGAAAATGTGCCACAAGTTGACTGTCTGTGAGCAACTAAGGTTCTCCTTAGGAGCCCGCAGAATGTGTTATAGATTCGTCTCTCATGGTTTGCCCTCTGATGCTCAGCTGGCTCATTAGAGATCAGTTCTCCGGAGTTTAGGGTTGCACAAATGTAAGGTTAAAGATTCTTTCTCAGAATCACGGGAACCTCTGGAAGGGAAAGAAAGGACTTCATACATACTGAAGCGAGAAGCTTAGTGATAAGAGAGCAAAGTTTCCAGAGAACACCACAGCTGTGACCAGGCTGTGGCCAAGCCAAGGTCATGCTAAAGACCTCTTTGGTCTTTAGCACCAAAAAGGTCTGCCAAAGAGGTCTTCAGCGCTGAGACATAGCTATGGATACTGGATAAATGGGGATGTTCACACTATCCTGGAGCGAACTGGAGCTGCTTGCCTTAAAAGAATATCTATTTTCCCTTTGTGGTTTACTTCAAATATTCATTTAGCTTATTGTAAATAGACTATCTTTTATATTTTGCACATTCATTTTACTCCTTTCTTCCTTGAGATGTTAAATTATATTTTCCAAAGCAATGGAGGACAGAATGTGCAGGTCTTCCGTGCTGTCACTCCACCTGTATGTTTAATGCTGCCTTATCATTGCATTGACAGTGAACAGCAATACAGGCAAAGACTCTGATGCATTTGTCTAGACTTTCCTTCAGAAATATGCACTCTAGTTCCTGAACTAATCAGACTTCGATGAACAATTTCTCTCTAGATATATAGCCAGTGTGAAAAAGGAAACTAGCAGAATGGAATCAATTCAGATAATACCAACAGAACATCATTTTTTTTTCCACCAGAAATGACCAATAATCCTTTGCCTCTCCCTGCATTATATGAACTTTGTCTAGTAATTGTCCTGACTTCTTATGCATGTAGATGTCAATACTGAAAGGAATTTTAAAGATAACCCCTATGTAAAATACTTACAAATTCTGCTTTATTGCATTCAATTAAAATGCCTTATGTATATAAATGGCATACATGATATTTGTAAATTACTAAGTGTGAGAAAATTCCTGGCCTATACAGATAGCTACTATATTCTGCACCTGATATTTGCAGAGACTCTGATTCATCCAGGGAACATTTACATGCAGACTAGAGCGAGTAAGGAAAGCTCTGTCACTCCTCTGATTAAAGGAATTGATTTGACTTTAGGAAGAGTGACTTTAATTAGCTGTGCAAATGCCATTAATTCCAATTAATCTTCTCTCACTGTCAAGACAAAAATCCTGGGAGAAGATAAATTGCAGCAAATCAATATAGTCCTTGTTTTTACCAGGAACAGGTGCTCAAGGAAAGAGGAATGTCATTAATGGGTGTCTATATCAAAAAGTATTTAAACAAGACAGTAATTCAATGTGAAAAGCTTCTAGATGACTTCTTATATCCTATTTATATACCCCCTTAATTGGTTTAAATTGGATAGGAAATGTTTGCCATAGAGATTATGGAAATTATTATTATAATTCTGTGGAGAATTGAATAAGTGAAAGTCATATTTTAAATAATAAAAATTAAGAAATGTTGAAATATGTTACACTTTCCATATGTTAGTTCAAATATGAACAAAATCTTTGTAGTTAATATAGTAAAAGTGATTTATAGTTATTGAACAATATTAAAACATTACAGTAAAATTTAACAGTATAAAGCAGGTTAAAATAAAATATTTCTGTATATTAAAAAGAGAGATACAATCCAGGCCCATAAGGACTATAGAAAATGTTGTCTTGTACTCCCTATCGAATATTCTAAACTGTAATTTCAAATCTGACCAGTGTCTTTCTCTGTCATTTACTCTCCAATAACTGTGTTGTCTTCTCTATTCAAAAAATATAATAAACTGGGCTAGGGATTTAGCTCAGTGGTTCCAGCATCTGCCTTGCAAGCACAAGGTCCCGGGTTTGATTCCTGATAACCACATACCACAATACCTGTGGCATTGTGATTCATGCCCACCAGCAATGAGTACCACATACCACAAATACTGGGGTTGGTGGCTCAAGCCTGTAATCACAGCACTCAGGAGGCAGAGGCAGGAGGGTTGCTGTGAGTTTGAGGCTTGCCTGGGCTACACAGTGAGCTCAGGGCCAGCCTCAACTACTTTGACACCCTGTCTCAAAAAAAAAAAAAAAAAAAAAAAGGATAAACTAACTCTGCCCTCAGGGCCCCTAAATTTCCCATTCCCTCATCTTTTGTAGCTCACTGGGCAGGTGACCATTTAAAGAGGCCCCTGCTCAGCCTTTCAACTGGTAGATTTTTTTGTATTTATTATTTTGCACTTCCATGACTAAGATTGTTTTTCTCTTGTTTCTTCTGTAGTTCTAAATTCTGTGAATGTAAAAACATGGTTATTGGTATATATTCTGAGCCTAGAAAAGTGCCTAGACCACAGCAGATTATGTATAAATAATTAATAACAAACTATTAAGCCATAATATATAGATTTTTTAAACAGTCATAACACTGACATGGATCGGGTCTTCTTGAGGTCACCTTGAAGCCCAGTACTCCCTTGGAGACCCCAGAAGACGCAGGAGATCTGCTGTATTGATGATGAATATGACCCTGGAACACAGGGAAGAGGTGAAGTCTACTAGAATGCAGGATCAGACTTGAGAAGTCTTTATCCAGCAGAGTCACACAAAGAACACACTTATGCATCCAGAAGGGCTGGGTGACAACCACAAACACAATGTTGCTCACTGAGGAAAGCTCACGGTAGCTCTGGGGTCTAGAATTTTTAAAAGGGGTTTAGGCGGGACCCACATGACTGAACTCAGTTACTCAGGCCTCACCCCCACTGGAACAGTACAGGAGGTTTGCCATTAATTCCAGTGTGAGGATAGACGTGTGTGACTGCACCTTTCAGGCAACTGGAAGCACTCCTAGAGCTGTCATGTTCCGAGGGCTCAGCTGCTACCATTCCGAAGTGAATTTCCAAGCAAACCCGTCTTTGGAATGTGCAGGGATTCAGCAACCCAGGGCTGCTGAGTTAACCTTTTCCTCTGTGACTTGCTTGCCCTGTTTGCATATAAATAGCTTGGAATTTTCCTTTGTTTTCTGAAATAAGGCTGTTAGGGACTCTCTACGGTCCTCACTTACTGCAGTTTAGCCAGCGTGTGATCATACTCAACCTCAGGGGAAAGGTATTTCAGGGAACTGGGCCTTCTGTCTCATCCCCAATAAAGAAGACTTCCCAGGCTACTCCCTCTCACAACACACAAACACCTATTTTATTTATTTTTGTCTCTACCTGACCAAAATCTCAGACTCTGCTTGCTACTCTTGATTGTAATTGACCTTTTCCTCAGTTTGGGGACTCAATCCACTTTCACAATCATAGGGCCCTTCTCCCAGTTCACACCTATTTATTAGATGTCAGCTCTTGTTCACTCCTAGTTTCTGCTTTTAATCATATGCATTTCCCAGAGTGCTGTCACTTTTAAAACAAAGGAACCAAAATAATAATCATTTTTAAAACTTCTTGAGAAGCTGCATTCCTCCAGCAGTTGCTTCACATATTGTCTTCGCTTCAAGTTTCCCTGAGAGGGAAACTTACTATTGCCTTTCGCAACTTCCGCTGCTCCTCCACCTCTAGCACTCTGTTCTACATCTCTGTTTTCCGTGAAAATAATATCAGCAAGTTCCCCAGAATCCTCTAATTGCCAGAACACCCACTTTTCTATCATCTCATCGCTTGTAATTTCTCTTTAGTATCTGACTTTGTTGCTAATACTTCCTTCTTTCTAATTTCTGTGAATCCATTTTACTCTATTTATTTATTTATATATTTTTTGAGACAGGGTCTCACTTTGTAGTTCAGGCTGGCATTAAATTCACTATGTAGCCCAGCCAAGCCTCAGATTTACAACAATCCTCCTGCCTTTGCCTCCCAAGTACTGGGATTACAGGCGTGAGCCACCATGCCCAGCACTGTGATGTATGGTACTGATTGCTGGTAGGTGCGAGTCACCATGCCTGGTATTTTCATATGTGGTTACCAGGGATCAAACCAGGGACCTTGCACTTGCAAGGCAGATGCTGGAACCACTGGGCTAAATCCCCTGCCCAATCCATTTTACTCTAATTCTTCCCTTTCTGTAGTAGCCCTGGCACCCATACACGGTCCCCATCTTGACTCATTCTTTCTCAGGCAAGGCAACTTTTGTGGATTTGTGAAGGAGAAAACCAGTACATCAGCAACGATTTCACTGTACTTGATCATATTAACTGCTAATATTATTCAAATCCTAAGAATTTTTAATTTATAGCAAAAACATCCTAAATTATATAATTTCTATAATTATCAAAGTAAACTCTCTTTTTCCTAAACTTTATCTTTTGTGTGGGTTTTTATAATATACTTTATGGCTCTTTTTTTAATTGAATTCTTTATTGGTACATTTAATATACAGTTCCCAATCACACTCAACACTAGGGAATTTGTACCAGTATTTGACACGTTAATTCATTTTTATACATATCCCTATGCACTAACAACCCACCACCCTTTATATACATGCTATTTCTTTTTTTCCAAATCATATTTATTCTTTCCCCTCATTACATTCCCCCACCACATTCCCTTTGAATATTTCCTGGAGACTGGATAAAGAACATGTGGGCTTTTTTATGGCTTTTTAAATATTAGAATAATGCATAACTAATACAAATCACAGATCAAAACAGAGATGTGGGATCTTGACTATAAGGATACTATCAACCTAACAGCACCAACTGATCTTTTGAGTGATAGATTGGTACAGTTGTAAGTTCTTCCAGGGAAAGTAATTTACATAAATCACAGAACAGCTGCATAATCCATTACATTTCTGAGAAACCACTGAGAACACAAGGAGAGTTCTTCAGAGTTGCACAGAGCTTTGTCGCTATATTTTATGAACAGCGATGAAAGGCTTTCATTGTAGGAGAGTATGTTTGCCTTGGGGTTTAAACTTGGTAATAATGAACTTAAGCTTAATAATTTAAGCAAATAGAATAGTTACTATTGCATTTTACATGAATTTAAGAGATTAAATCAATTCACTTAATAGGTATTGAACGTTTTCTAAGTCCTGTTTTAGAAGTACTCTGTGTTTCACCACGAAAGACACAAGAAATGTTACACTAAGTATGTATTGTTATTTTTTTTTAAAAATCAACATATATAATGTTCAAATGTGTATTTTTCAGAAGTTAGTCTCTCTTCTGTTGGTGAAATCCAGGGTGGAGACACATATTTGAATGCTTCCCTAAATAAAACAGGGAGATGGATGAAGTCACTCAAGACAATGTTAAGTAAAAGAATAATGATGAATAAGGGTGTAAACATACAGTGGGCCCAGGAAACCGCACTGTGCTTTAGTTTGCAAATGAAGAGTGCATCGATGATACAAGACATCTCTACCAAAATGAATGATCAGCAGCGCTTAATGGCACCCAAAACCCAAGTAAATGAGGACACAAAGGCTCATCGTTTAGCAGTGTGATGTCTTATCTTTCAAACAACATCAATCTCCCAAATGATCACTTAGTGCTAGCACAGTCCAGTCGTTCATATGCTTGAATCTTTTGTTTGGTTGTTGCATGTTTTAAGGAAGAGAGCTATAAAGAAAGAAGTAAATTGCAAAATGTTGAATGGTGAATAGGAAATAAGTAGCTAGGCACAAAGGTTTGGATGTGAAGAAAGAGAAGTTTACAAGGTTGTGGATTGGTGTGCTGTTTTTACTGTCATTATTACATGACACCTGCAAACTAACTTCCATCTACTTATCCTTGGAAATCTCATTAATTTTCATCCTTCCTTTCCAAAGACAGGTACAAGTGATAGTTAGAGCATGGCAGCCGGTCTTGCCCAGTGCTTTGCCTTGTCCCTTTTACCAGCCTCACATTGTAGTTATTTCTGAGCACCAATCATATTTACTAAATATATTCATTAAGTTGGTGTAACCATATTTGGGCTATAATTGTCGTTCTCAGCTTCAAAATGTACAGTCATGAAAGTCAATGAAGATGACTTTAAAGAAGATTTCACAGCCATTTTATAGACAGTCTTAATTCACAAACTGGAAGTTTAGACAACCTCCTTGCAAACCTGTGACTGACTATGCTGTACCTGCTCACCATATTTGTTTACTAGGATAATAGTTATAATAATATTAAACAGGATAAAGCACATACTTTATTCACGCACCCAGTTTGGTCACTTAACTTAATCATTGCAACAATTCTGTCCAATGGCTGCTATTATTACTTGTAAATGAGGAAAGTGAAGTTAAGCAATCGATCCAGAATCATGTTAATGCAAATAATGAGTAGAGATGGAATTTGAATCCAAGCAATTGAATATTGAGCCTAATTTATGATCTTAAATCCTTGCACTCCTATTCCAGCCACACAACTTTGTTTCTGTAGGTCATAAAAAAAGAGACAGTCCAAAATTGAGGTGCGCTAGTTATATGCTTTGCCTGTATCAAGGTTCCTGAAACAGTTCAAGAGTTTGGAGAGAAAGCTGAAAATCCTATTTATATTTAAAACTGGTATCAATAATGTTTACTGCAACATAATTCTCAAAAGCTCAGTGACAGTTGACTGTGTTCAGCCGTAAATACTGGTATGAAATCAAAAAGCTGTACCGGACTCCATGGTCTCAGCAAATACTCATTACTGAGGGGACTCAGCCATCTCATCTATAACAGGAGTATAGTGTGATGTCAGTTTAGAGGTAGGTTTATGACAATAAGTATTTTTTATCCTGAATACTTTCATAAAAATTTGTATTTGCTTTTAATAAAAACTTTTCATAAAACCAGTGTTTAGTTTTAATGAACACTTTTACCTAAAATTTTCTGTTACATCTCAATATTCCTTCCCCAATATAATAAATCCCAAAATTTTGATATAATTGTTAAGACAAAAATCATACATTTGACTGCAAGATAGCAAAATACTTTGAGATATCATAGACTATATAAAGACCTATTTGCCATAGATTTATACAGCCTAAACCAAGCCTGATTTAGGGGAAATCATTTTCAAAACACTATTAGTTCTGAATTTAGACAAGAAACACCAACCTTGTTGGTAACATCACAGCCCTTTCAACCTAACACCAACCCATCTACCAACGTTTCCTCAGAAAAAACCCTTGGATTAAATACTATTAAGAAAACCAAGAATTTTCAGTCTTTCTTGTTACATTTGAGAGGTTTTGGTGTTTTCATGATTGGTATATAATCTTTAAGAGGTAATCAAAATATATAGTGAATAAATCTAAAAAACAAGTTTATAGTAAAAGACACACTGCCATTAACCAACCTCAGAATACTTCCTCTCACTTCAAAATACACTAATCCCTTTATCATTGCTGCTTTCTAAAGCATTTCTCTTTCATGAGTATATATAAGAACATATATGAAATATGTAAAATACATATATATACATATACACACACATATATATATAAAATCTCCTATTCTATCCCATCTAATAAGCCTCATAAAAACATCATGGTTTGTTATTATTTGTTTCTGGATCTCCCAAAATCCAAATGATCATGAAAAGTATACATTTTGAATGGATTTAGAACATCCAGGCAGCCAGGACACTACAACTAGGTATACTCAGAAAAGAGGACTTCCAGAGGTGCTTCCAAGGTGGAATAAATGTGTTTAAAGTGAAGGGAGATATTTTGATGAAGATTAATAGCAATGTGCATTATACTGTAATATTTTTCAAAAATTTTTAAATTCATGATATGTTTATCACACCTTGTCTGCATATGCACTAAAGAATTTAAGCCTTGAGAAAATTTTCACATGGATTAATTTAAACTTAGGGTAGCTCTAAAATCACACCTTTTCACCATCTATAACCTTCAAGCTTTTAGGTATAGGGATGAAGATTGCAGGGCTTCATATGAATCTAAGTTCTCCAAGTGGCTTTAACAAATGTTCAGATTTTATTTAGTGGAAAAGAAACAGAAAATAGAACCTATGTATGGCTGATTTTGAAAACAATTCTGCATTTAGGAACTACTTAAAGAGTATAAAATCTCTGGCCTTCCAAGTTCATAACATTATCTTAATATTATCATAACAATTCACAGTAAATGAAATTCAGAGTCAACTAGAAGAAAGCATATGAATAAACACACTGAAACCAAATTATAATTTTCTATTATTTTAAGGATAATGTCTCAGAAACATCAAGTGATAAATCGTTTTAAATTAAGTACTGTACTCTGGAATTTTTGAAATATTTCATAAATTATTTTATAAATGATATATTTCTTTAAAATACATTATAAAAAACCTATGTAGTTGTATGCCTATAATCCTAGAATGTTGGGAGGCTAAGACAAGATTATCATAAATTCAAGCCCAACCTGGTAAATTAGCAAGACCCTATCTAAAATAAAAAAAAAATTGACTGAGGATGTATCTTAATGTAAAAGTATGCTGTTCAGTTAACAGAAATATAGCTATTGTAGGTGACCTGTTACTAACTCCTTTAACATCTAGACAATGGCCCTTAGCCAAACACCCATAGAATTGAGAAGTATGAGAAGTTATCATGAGTTATTAAGTTCCCTTTAGTTTCAGAAATATGTGAAACTACAAAACACATTTTAGAAAATAATGTAGGCCAACTTTAGTTTGGAAAGAAGTGTGTGCGTGTGTGTGTGTGTGTGTGTGTGTGTGTGTGTGCGCGCGCACATGCACACCCGCTCTGCCCTACAATATGTACAAAATTCCTAAAATATTCTTCTCTTTTGGGAAGAACAGAGAGGCATCCAATTGCAGATGTGTGGAGTAGACCCTTTCCTATTCCACCAGTGCCATCTGCAGCTCATGAAACCTTTCCCATGACCCCTCCCTTGGCTTTTCTGAGCTTTTACTTCTAAGAACAAGCTTCTTACAGCCTTCAGTGACTACCTTGAGTCAGTAAGTAGATAACTGCTTTGGTGTCTGCTTCTCTGCACCTTTAGCCAGTAACTTAGTTGTCTGAAGTATTACATGTTTTAATTCACTTGAGTTAGCCATCCCATAATGTATCCACCTCCCAAATATACACCAAAATATATACAATGTATGCAGTTTTGTCAATTAAAAATCACTATTAAAAAAAAACAAAGGTTCCTTTATCTTAGAAAGTGCTATTAGGCATAGTATGCACAGCAAAATGCCCAGCTGAAGCTTGGCTCTGAACTAAACTCCCACTGTGACCTCTTCTCTTTCCCAGTGGGGTGCTCCCACCTCCTTACTGCTTCCTCCTAGGGACAGTTAATAAGTTATCAACTCACAAATCCTTGTATCAGAGTCTGCTGAGGAAACCTGACCCAAAATAATCAACTTATGAATTTGTTCATTGTATACATCAGACTTGTATTCCATCAAATCATTCTTATAAATTTATTTATTCACTCCTGACTGTCTTCTGATCTCCTAGGAATCATCTGGGTCCTGTAGAAGAACAGGAACTTGAGTGAAAATGAAACAGATGTCAGTAGAAGTATAAGAAGAAACAGGAGGGTACAAGTAGGTTCTGTTACAGTATACAATCCAGGGAAGCGGTAGGATAAGTCTCCCCATTATCACAGACCAATGTATAGCCTTCAAGTGTGTGTGCTTTTCTAGCAGTTCCTGGAAAGAGATGACAGATGCCACCATGCCAGATGGCCCATGCTTGTGCCTGGCAGGTGAAGCTAGCAGGGTTTGGCAGACATGGCAGGACACAGTGAAAGCAACAGAAGTGGCTAGTGATTGTGCTGACACCTGGCCAACTCAGCATTGCACAAGCGGCTGTGACACTTGTGCCCAGGAGAGGCAAAGTTGCCCGGTGTGCAGACATTGTCTAGCATACGTAACAAAAGCAGTGTCTGACAGATGCCATATGGTGGCTGACTGGGCTGCTCTGAGAGCGCCTGTGAGTGACTCCTTGGATTCGCAGAGGGCTGGAGGATGGCTGGAAGAATCAGAGACAGAGGCCGGAGGAATGAGGTAATGCGACTATGGCCAGCAGTGCACCTTAGTGTGGAGAAATGCCTGTGCATAAAAGGCTTAATGGGAAGGAGAAGAAAAAGATGTGCAAATCTCACAGGCTCATTTTTTTTTCCTTTAAGAAGTGCAAGGTAGGAAGCAACATTGCTTTTGAGAAATATTCACACTTCTAAAAATGAATGATGAGGAGGCAAATTGTACTCAGCCATCAAAGTCTAGAAAAGCTAATGTGGCCAATCACCTGAGAGGACATATAGAGAGAACTTCACATCAAAGTCCAGTTTGTGGTTAAAAGGCATAAATGAGTCTGTATTCAATGAGCATAATGATAGTTTTCTATCATTATGTGTTAGGTCTAACACATAACTATAACAATAGTGTTAGGTCTTAAATAGATATGAAGATATGCTTGAATTAGAGGTTTAGGAATGAGAAGACAGATGTGCTGTGAAATCTCTTGATCATAGATTCATGTACAACCAAAAATAGTCCATAGTAAAATACTTCCTCCTTCTGGTTTAACAAGTATTACCTGATCCTTCAAGATGACAGGATGGTGTAGGTTAATCGCACTGCAACCGGACAGGTGCACATAACGTCACACGAATGTCACTGCACCCCACAGCTTTGAATTAATATGCTGGAAAAAGAGAAGCTTCTCCAGCAGCCATTTCAGTTGTAGAAATAGGGACTTGTAAAGGAAAATACCAGTTTGTGACTTGGCTAAAACATCAGACTTCATCACACTGACAATTCTATACAGAGAATAAGCATAATGCACAAAGTCCCTATTTATTTTGCACTGAAGTGGATCTAAAGAAAGTGTTTCTTCTCTAGAGGAAGAAAGTCCAAATAAGATGTGTACCTAATTATACAAAGAACTTATTAGGTGGCCTCACAGGATCAGCGGTGGAAGAAGTCAAGATGATGGCTGGCATGCAGAGAGCTGAAAGAATCCAGCAGCAGTGGGAGGTCAAAGGCCCAAAGCTCACTGTGGAGTCAGTACATCTACAGTGGAAGCTGTAGTGTGTAGTAGAAGGCTGGAAATGATGTTCAATATCCAAAGGAGGTTCAAGACCAAAGTTCTCCAAAAAGGAATCATCTCCTTCCTTTTTCCCTTTTTTATTCTGTCCAGTCTGCAAAACTATTGATTGGTCCCACTCACAACCAGGACGGGTCTTACCCTGCTGTTTGCTGATTTACCTGCCAATCATCCAGCCATAGGCACATACAGAACTATACTGACCTGCCAGGAAGTTCTGGTGAACTCAAGCTGACACATCAATTAAGGATTAATTAATTAATCCATAATTAAAGATTGCAGGTAGTGAATAAGCCCAGATCTGGCCCACTGTGTATTATATCTTCCTCCTGTTGTCAGGAATTGTTTTAAGTGCACTATATTTTAATGTATGAAGTTCTTACTTTAACAGTAGGATTTTTTCCTACAACTGTCATTTCAGTAGTTGCATGTGATCTTATACAAACTAATGTAAAATAACAGACTTTTCTTCATTGTCTATATTAAAAACTTTTACAGGTGAAGTATGCCTTGTGTGGATGTCTTCTCCTATGAAATTATAAAAATAGAAGAAACAGGCCAGGGATTTAGCTCAAGTGGTCCTGTGCCTACTTTGGAAGCACAAGAGCCTGAGTTCAATCCCTGGTACAGGAAAAAAAAAAAATAGAAGAAACAGTTCACTTATCAACTAAAATTCTTATGCCTAAGTTTTCTATAGAGACCACTGCAGCATATGTTCCTAAATTCTGACAATGTGCTCATTAGATTTTTTGATGCTACTTGACAATGAAACTTGTCCAATACTATTTGCTGACAAATGTGAGGTATTATCTTTCCAGAGATAATAATAGAAAAAAACTCCTTTATAAAATATGTATTCTAGCATAGTTATGATGAGATTTTCCCAGGGATAGATTACATCTTATTAGAATTCTATCAAATATCTATCTGCTAATATAAGTATATTATATTTCTGTGTTTTAAATATAGAAAAATTTTTAATTTTTTTAAAATTGGTTTTAAAAATGAAAACTAGAATATGTTGAATAGAAAACATGAGTCAATAAATACATTAGCCTACATATTAAAATATTCTATTCCAGAGTAGTTGAAGTGAGAATCTAAAAAATATCAATAGAATAAATAAAAATGCCATAAACATTCATAATTTTGACAATAAAATTATGACCTTCTCTTTGTTCATCATTTTCCCTTTATGGACATTTCCATAATTTTATGTATCTTAAAAATTGTCAATGTTTCAACTCTTAATGGATGGGAGGGCTTCTTTCTTTTGTTGTTTTAGGAACTTTCATACATTTCCTGGACAGCCTTTTCAAACTTTCAGGGTCTCCCTGCCAAAATTAAAATCCATTCTGGGGGTAGTTAGGAAGGTTTCTTCTAGAACAACATGAGTTAGTAAAAACCTATACTACTTAGGAGACAAAACCATGATGGACTTTCATACTGTATACTGTATCCTATGTCATCTAAGTGCTCCAGAGTTAATCAGAAAGGTTTCACCAAGAAGTGTAAGTTTCAGCTGTCTCAACTTCAGCCCTGTTGAAAGAAGTCAAATCAGGCAGAATGTCACATATTTTAATGGGTGGGATCTTCTTTAAATATTGTGTAGGATAGTGAGAGTTTTACTTTATTAAGTACCCAAGGAAACTGACTGAAGGGCCATGCTTTGAGGCATTATAGAGCCTGTGGGCAAGAGAATGAACTTGGCTAACAGGTAGATGTACTGTGAGTTCTTATCCTTCCTATAGAACAATGTACAAAGCAACTCTTTTCTCACTAAACTGATCAATCTATAATGATCATTTCATTTCACAGCCATTCATATCACCAATTATTTTATGACTAAAAGAGATTGGTATAGTAGAAATCAGGCAGACTGTGAATGTTGGTGCCAATTTGGCTAAGCTGCAGTGCCCAGGGAAACATTATTCTATATGTTTCTGTGAAGGTTTTATCAAATGGGATTAACATTTAATGCAATGAACTTTGAATAAAGAAGCTTGTCCTCCACAATGGAGAGGGTGCTATAATCAGTTAATGAGTAGAACTACTAATAGACACCCTCCATTTAAACCCTTATTCTACAGTGTAAAAGCTATGTGATGTGGCAGATTATTTAACCCTTCTCAGTGTAAAGTTTGATGCCTTATCAGGTGAGGATGATCCAAAACACTAATTCACTAAGGTCATCAAGATAGGAGCTAAGAGGTGAATTCATTTCTCTTTCAAAATTCTGTATTATGTTTATGTATCTGGTTTTTCATATGGAATTACAAACTTTGTGAAGGAAAAAGAGTATATGTATTATACCTTTTTCTCTCTACAGATTTGTTATGAAACTTGTAGTAGACTGAGAATGGTTAGAGAACAAAGCAATTTATTATTTAAAAATGATGGTATCTGATACAAAATAGGTCTAGTGTTTAATGATTTCATTTCTTAAAACTTCTGTAACTTCTTAATATCTCTGGAATTCTTTTTTTAATCTTTATTGGTAAAATTTATATACGTCTCACAATCACAAATAAGATCAGGGAATTTGTACCAATACAAAACATAAGTTAATTCTCATTTTTACCCATATCCCTACCCACCCACATCACCACACCCCCTATATACATGCTCTGTTATTTTCTTTGCGAATCATATTTTTTCCTTCCCCTCATTACATTCTTACACCAAATTTCCTTTGGAAACTTCCCATTCTACAAAAACTGTCATACTATCTAGAGCTCATTTGCATCTACAGGTGCTCATATCAAAGAAAAGATCCGTTATTTGCCTATCTGTGATCTACTTATTTCACTCATTAGTGTGTCCTCCAGGTGTATCCATTTGCACATAAAAGAATCAATCTTGGCATTCGTTATGGCAGAATGATACTCCATTTTAGAAAAAAAAAAACACATCTTCTTTATCCACTTTCCAGTTGATGGACATTAGGGTTGTTTCCAAGAATGAGCTATCACGAACTGAGCTGCTATGAACAAGAGTGTACATCTGTCTTTCCAAGGTGATTTTTTAAATTCTTTGGGGGTATATTCCTAGCAGGGGGATAGCAGGGTCAAATGGGACCCCTAGTTGTAGTTTTCTGAGAAATCTCCACACGTATCTCCACAGTGATTGCACAACTCTGCAGCCCCACTAACAGAGGAGAAGGGTTCCTTTCTCACCACAGCCTCGCCAGCATTTATTGTTGGTTGATTTTGTAATTGCGGCCATTCTTTATGGAGTGAGATGAAATCTCAGTGTTGTTTTCATTTGCATATCTCGGACGACCAGTGATGTTGAGCATTTCTTCATATGCTTCTTAGCTGTTTTGACTTCTGCCTCTGAGAAGTATCTGTTCATTTCAGATGCCCATTTTTGAATTGGGTCTTTGACCTTGGGGAGGCTGATCTGTTTAACTTCTTTATATATAGTAGATAATAGCCCTTTGTCTGATAAACAGCTAGTAAAGGTTTTTTCCCATGTTGTTGGTTGTCTTTTGGCAGTGCCAGTGACTTCTTTTGCTGTGCAGAAGCTTTTCAGTAGGATGAGATCCCATTTGTTGATTCTTTCTGCTAGTTCTTGTGCTATGGAGGTTTTATTCATAAAGTCTCTGCCTAAGCCAATGTCTCCAAGAGTTTTACCTAGCCTATTTTCCAGCACGCTTATGGTTTCTGTTTTAATGTTTAAGTCTCATATCCATTGTGAATTTAGTTTTGTGCATAGTGACAGAGATAGGTCTAGCCTTAGTTTTTGGAAGGTTAAAGCCCAGTTTTTCTAGCACCGTTTGTGAAAGAGGCTGTTTTTCCTCCACTGAGGGTTTTTGGCTCCTTTGTCAAAGATAAGGTGGCTTAGAGTATCTGGGTTGTGTCTGAATCTTCTAATCTATTCCACTGGTCCTTGGGTTTGTTACTTTGCCAGTACCATGCAGTTTTTATCACAGTGGCTTTATAGTAGAGTTTTAAATTGGGGATTGTAATACCCCCTGCCATGTCGTGGTTGCTTAGAATTGCTTTTGCTATTCTAGGTTTCTTGTGTTTCCAGATGAATTTTTGTATTATTTTCTCTAGCTCTGTGAAGTATACCATTGGGATTTCAATTGGAATTGCATTGAATCTGTATAGTAGTTGTGGGAGTACAGCCATTTTGACGATTTTGGTTCTCCCTACCCAGGAACAAGGGATATCTTTCCACTTTCTGGTTTCCTTTTCTATCTCGTTTTTCAGAGTCCTATAATTTTCAGAGTAGAGTTCTTTCACTTCCTTTGTTAGGTTGATTCCTAGATATTTCAATTTTCTGGGTGCTACTGTGAAAAGGATTGACTCCCCAGTTTCTCTCTCAGTGAGTCTGTTGTTTGGGTAGACAAAGGCTGTTGATTTTTGAGCATTGACCTTGTATCCAGCAACACTACCAAATTTGGTAATTAAGTCTAGCAGCAAATAATGACAGTTTAACTTCTTCCTTTCCTATCTTTATTCCTTTTATATCTTTGTCCTGCTTGATTGCTATGACTAATGTTTCCAGCACTATATTGAACAAGAGTGGTGCCAAAGGGCATCCTTGTCTCGCTCCTGTTCTTTATGTAACAGATTTCAGTTTTTGCCCATTAAGTATGATGCTGACTATTGGTTTCTCATAAAAAGCTTGTATTAAATTGAGATAAAGTCCATCAATTCTGATTCTCTGTAGGGTTTTGATCATAAATGGGTGTTGGATTTTGTCAAATGCCTTTTCTGCGTCTATTGAGATAATCATATGTTTTTTTGTCCTTGAGTCTGTTAATATAGTATTACATTGATTGATTTATGTATGTTGAACCAGGCTTGCATCCCTGGGATAAATCTGACTTGATCAGGGTGTATGATTTTCTTGATAACTTTATTCTGTTTGCCAGTATCTTATTGAAGATTTTTGCATCAATGTTCATTAGAGAGATTGGCCTGTAGTTTTCTTTTTTGGTGGGATCTTTCCCTGCCTTTGAAATCAAAGTGATGGTTGCTTCAAGGAATGATTTGGGGAGTACTGCTTCCCTTTCAATTTCATTAAAGAGATTGAGAAGTGCTGGTATTAAGTCTTCTTTAAAGGTTTTGTAGAATTCAACAGTGAAACCGTCAGGACAAGGGTTTTTCTTTGTTGGTAGGTTTTTTAGTATATTTTCAACTTCCCAGATTGATATTGGATTGTTTAACATTTTTATATCCTCTTCATTCAGCTTTGGAAGTTCATATGTGTCTAGGAATCCATTTCTTCTACATTTTCCATCTTCTTGGAGTACAGATTTTCAAAGTATGTGTTTATTATCTTTGGACTTCTTCTAGATCTGTGCTGATTTCTCCATATTCATTCCTTATAGCATGGATTTGAGCCTTTTCCTTCCTTTGTTTGATAAGGTTGGCTAAGGGTCTGTCGATTTTATTTATCCTTTCAAAGAACCAACTTTTTGATTCATTGATTGTTTGTACTGGTCTCTTTGTCTCCATTGCATTAATTTCTGCTCTGATCCTTATAATTTCCTCTCTAGTATGTGCTTTGGGTTTGTTTTGCACCTCTTTTTCTAATTGTCTGAGGTACATCATTAGATTGTTTATTTCAGTTTGCTCTATTTTCCGAGTATAGGCATTCACTGCTATGAATTTCCCTCACAGAACTGCTTTCATTGTGTCCCATATATTCCTGTACATTTTGCTGGTGTTGTCATTTAGTTGTAGAAACTGTTTAATTTCTTCTTTAATTTCTTTGGTGGCAAATTGGTTGGTTAACAGAGTGTTGTTCAATTTCCATGTGTTTCTGAGGATCTTGCAATTTCTTTTACTATTCAGCTCCAGTTTCAAGGCACTATAGTCTGATAGTATGCAGGGGATAACTTTGATTCCTTTGCATTTGCTTAAGCCTGCTCTATGGACTAGAAAGTGATCTATTTTGGAAAATGATCCATGAGCAGCTGAGAAGAAGGTATATTCTCACTTTGAAGGGTAAAAAATTCTGTAGGCATCTAATAAGTCCATTTGCTCAAAGTTTGATTTAGCTCAAGTATTTCCTTACTGATTCTTTGTCAAGTTGATCTATCAATTTGTGACAGTGGAGTATTAAAATCCCCTACTACTATTGTATTCGTGGTTAACTAGCTTTTCATGTCCAGTAATGCTTGTTTTATATAGTTGGGTGCATTAGAGTTCGATGCATAAATATTTATGATTTTTATTTCTTTCTCCTGGATTGTTTCCTGTATGAGAATATAGTGGCCTTCTTTATCTCTTTTAATCAGTTTGGGTTTGAAATCTATTTTATCTGCAAACAAGATTGCCACTCCTGCTTTTTTGCAGTTCCCTGTGGCATGGAGGATTGTTTTCCAACTTTTTATTTTCAGTCTATGTGTTTCCTTCTGAATTAGGTGTGCTTCCTGTATGCAGCAGATTTTAGAATCTTGCTTCTTGATCCAATCTGCTAGTCTGTGTCTTTTAATTGGCCCATTGAGTCCATTGATATTAATGGTTATGACTGATATGGACATATTCAGAGCTGCCATGTTTCCCTGTTCTTGGTTCTTTTCTTTCTTGCGTTTCCCCTTTTCTATTTAGTTTCTTGTTTGCCCCCAATGAATTCACTCTCCTGGGTCTCGTGGGTATGGAATTTTCTGTGTTTTTTTTCCAAGAAGCTCTTTAGAATGTTTTGGAGTACAGGTTTCATATTTGTGAAAATTTTCAGGTGTTCTTTATCATGGAAGTATCTTACTTCCCCGTCTATTCTGAAAGATAGCTTTACAGGATAGAACAGTCTAGGTTGGAGTTTGTTTTCCTTGAACGCTTGAAATACTTCCCTCCATGCTCTCCTTGTGTTGAGTGTTTGTGTTGAAAAGTCTGCTGTAATCCTAATGGGCTTCCTTTTGTAGGTGATTTTCTTCCTTTCTCTTACTGCTTTCATTATTTCATTCTTTTGTTGTGCATCTGGAACCTTGATAATTATATGTCTAGGTGTGTAGATATTTCTATGTCACGGCGTTTTGGAGTCCTATAGGCCTCATTTATCCATATGTCTATTTCTGTTCCTGTGAAGTTTTCTGTTATCTCTGACAATAGCTTTTTTGTCGCGACCCTCGCTGATCCCACAGAGAGAGATGCAACACAGGGAGTGCAAGCTTGATCTTTATTCCCTCCCCCACTTCCCGTATTGGGTGCTTATATACATTCTCCACTCGAGGCCCTCCCACCGCCCACGGATATTATCATATAAGGTCTGCAGTTAGTTTGCTTGTGTCAAACAGAGGTTTCTGGCTTGCTGCCAGACGCCATCTTGGGGAGTGGTCTTTACGGCCCGCCACACTTTTTATGTCTTTTACACTGTCTCCTGCTTCCTCAGTGACTCCAATCAGTCTTATATTATTTTTCTTTGAGTCATCTAGAAGCTGTTGAATTGATTTCTCATGGTCCCTTGCTCTTTTCCATAGATTATATCTTTCCTGCTCGTTGGCTGCTATGCTGTCCTCTAGGTCTGAGATTTGGTTCTCTGCTTCATTCATCCTATTTCGCAAGCTTTTGTTCTCCTTCATCATTCCCTGGAGCTCTGCTTGAAGCTGTTTAAGAGGTCCCATTGCTTCTGCTATCTTGGATTCTACCATCTTGCTGATCTCTTTTTTAATGATGTCTTTCACTGTGGACAGTATCTCTGTTTTGATCTCAGTGATGAGTTCTGATTTCCATTTTACTAGATCTGCTTTAGTTACCATCTCCAAGAGTCCTGGTGTTTGAGTTTCAGTTTGCCCTATTTCTCTTTTCTCTGAATTTCCCTGTAGTGGTGATCTTTGTGTCTGGTTTTCTGTATATTTTCTCATTTCTACTCTTTTGTTGTTACTAATGGTATTTGTTTGATTCTTTGTCTGATGACAGAGCTATGTTTGTTGCAGTTCTCTTTCTTTCTATTATCTGGGGCCCTTTGTATGTGGTACCTTCCTTGGGTGTCATCCTTGAATCTGTAATGACCCTTGAGAGTTCTCATTTCTAATACATCATGGGAGGTATTTGTGCAGAACAATCACATCATCTTTGTTACCATAATACAATCAGTGCCAATATCCGCATCAAACACAGTAAATAAAATGAAAAGTTTTGTTAATTTTTTTCTGAAGTCGTTGAGCTCATGAGTTACCTCTGTGTCCATATGCCAAAATTTAGAATTGATCAGCACTGTGCATACAACATGTAGATTGTAAATGTACCCCCAGAACCCTTTGGGGATAAAAGGTCACTGGGAATCAGGGAGGTAGGGAGGCAGGAGGAGAGTGAAATAGGGTTAGCAGATTTTTGAAGATCACCTAGACCCGAGAACCTCATATATGCCAGTGGGTAACAGAGGATAAAAGGGCATATATAAAACCATACCAACTGTATCCTGTAAGACCGTTGGAGACTTTGCTCACCTTCTTATAATAGTACAGAAGAAATAGGGCAGCCTAAGAGTCTTCTATTTCTGGGTATTGCTTCTGACAGGAAGATAGGAGAGGATTCAGGGACAAGAGGTGAATAGAGGGATCTAGGAGTAGATGGCCAAACAGAAGCTAGATTCCTGCCTGGTCTCCTGGCGTGGCTCCGGTGTGGAGTGAAGCAGGAAATGGCTCCGGCTCCTCTTGGGCCTGGGTCCTGACAATGCAGCTCTGGGGTGGGGTGGGTACCAGCCGGCAGGCCTCAATCCTCCATGGTGGGGATGGAGCTTAGGTCCGTACCTGAATCTTCTGCACACTCTGGGGTGGAGCAGGCCTGTCGGCAGGCCTCAGCCCCCCACAGGCGGAAACAGATCTATCTCTAGAATTCTTACAGAATATATTAACTAGGTTCACATATGTGACACACGAATGAATTACAATGAAGGGGCAGGGAGACAGACTCACCCTCTCAGTAGATATAGAGGAAGTAAATACAAAACGGGGATGTGAAAAACAGACAAAACTGGGAATGGGAATTTGCTATCCTGGTCTTAATAAGGCATCAAACAGAGATATGATTATGTTTGATAGACATGAACACATCAAAAAATTGGTAAAAATCATGAGAAAAAAAGGGAGAAAAGGTGGAGAATCATCTAATAGAATGCAGGTAATAAGGGTATTTATGTTTTAAAAGTATTTTATCAGTATAGAATGACCAGTAAAATAATTATTCCTACACTCAATATTTGAGTAAAAAATTTCCAAAACAACAGAGAACAAAGCACAGTTATTTAAAACACAAACCTTAAATAGAAAAAAAAATAGGCTCATAGACCTATAATCAAATAAATTTCTAAGTGCACTTAAAAATACTTCGAGTAGGTAAAAAACAAAAATTATAAAATTGATGATATGGAGTACAACCCTGGTTGGTGAGTGTAATTGGTTTCAGTAACATAATTATAATCCAAAGCACTTGTGTGACAAAGAAAATTTCCCCATGAAGAATAATGGAAACTCAGATTTCTTCCATAACCCAAAAAACTAATATAAAGTGACTATGCCACAATAATATAATATAAAATATTAATATAATATAATATTAAATATTAAAGAAAATAAAACATATTAAGCAAAGAAAACTTGCCTTGCACTTGTCTTTGAAAGTCTTAATGGGTGGTGTGAAGGAGGTGACAGAGAGGAGGCTTAGATCAGGGCAGAAATTAATTCAGTGGAGACTAAGAGAACCATACAAAAAAAAATCAGTGAATCCTAGAGTTGATTCTTCAAAAAGGTTAACAAAATTGACAGACCCGTAGCCAACCTTATCAAGCAAAGGAAAAGGCTCAAATCCATGAAAACCATATGGTCATCTCAATAGATGCAGAGAAAGCATTTGACAAACTTCAACACCAATTCAGGATCAAAACCCTACAGAAACTCAGAATAGATGGACTGTAGCTCAACCTAATAAAAGCTATTTATGAGAGAGAGACAGAGAGAGAGAGAGAGAGAGAGAGAGAGAGTCTATTATGTAAGATGACTCACTATCACTAAAGAATCACTGCTATCTATTGGCTTAATGGGATCTTTTCCTTTTTGTGCATATTAAATAAGGAACCCACCAAACGATCTTTTTTTTAATCCTTTTGAGGATTTCATGGACATGTGTTTGACAATGCATTGTCATTAAACAGATCCACTGCTTTCACTAACAAAGCCTTAATTGGGTGGGTGGTATCTTTCTAGCAAATTTTGCTTTGTTTCCCACATTTTATACATCTCTCTGATCTCATTTGAAGTGAGGGATTCCTCTTCTTTTTCTCCTCCTCCCCAAGGAAGAGATCTCCTCCACAAAATTGCTGTTGTGAGATGACGGACCACAATCCTGCAGCAAGGGAGAAAAGAGATACAAAGAGACAGAAGAGAAAGAGGGAAGATCCCTGGTTCTATGGTGATCACGTATATTTGGTGTCACATACTGATCGCATTGCAAGACATCAACCCAAGTTACACGGATTAGAAATGGTTGCTCTTCTTACTGAACACTGTCAGAATAATTTATTTGCAATCCAAGATTTTACTGTACACCAAAGAAAGGCATTTTTAAAATTAAAAAGTACCAAATAGGGCCGGAGGGTTAGCTCAGTGGTTCCCGCGCCTGCCTCGCAAGCGCAAGGTCCTGAGTTTGATCCCCGGTAACCACATATAATGCTGGGTGTGGAGACACGCCCACCAACAATCAACCCCGCATACCACAATGCCGGGCGTGGTGGCTCACGCCTGTAATCCCAGCACTCGGGAGGCAGAGATAGGAGGATTGCTGAGTTCACGGCAGCTTGCCTGGGCACCATAGTGAGCTCAGGGCCAGCCTGAACTACAAAGCGAGACCCTGTCTCAAAAAATAAAAAAATAAAAAAATAAAAAGTACCAAATAAAAACAAGAGAATACAGTGCAACTAAGCAAGCAACTAAAAACTTAATTGTATTATTAATGCTAGAAGAATGACTTGCTAAGAAAAATCAAATATATATATGTATATGTATATTTTAGACAGGGTCTCTCTGTAGTTCAGACTGGCCTTGAATTCACTATGTAGCCCAGGCAGGCCTCAAACTCAGCAACCCTCCTGCCTCTGCCTCCTGAGTGCTGGGATTACAGGCATGAGCCACCATGCCTAGCCCTGTGGTATGAGGTACTGATTCCTGGTGGGCGTGAGTCACCATGCCCAGCATTATTGTATGTGGTTATGGGGATCAAACTCAGGACCTTGCACTTGAGAGGCAGGCACTGGAACCACTGAGCTAGATCTCCAGCGCTCAAATATAATCTTTATAAATGTTTTTGAAATCAAGAAGTTGAAAATTGTGTTAAATTATAGTTTATGACAGTATCTTAACAATTAACTAAAGCATAAAAATTCCATGATCAACAGATTACTTTATCCTACAAGTAAAGCAGTGTTTTTCAATCTTGTGTGTAAAATTGCTCATCTTTAAAACACTTCTAATTAAAATAGTATTCAATTATGAGTCCTTTGTTTATGTGAAAAATAGCAACAAACTGCAGAAATAATAGTAATTAGAGCAACACTAAAGCAAACCAAGTGATGCAATTTTTAAATAAGCTCTTTTTGTCTTCAAGTACAGTTTTTTTTTGGTTGGGAATATTAACAGTTAACTTTAAATTTTATCAGACCAAATATTTTAAAATACGTGGAATAGCCATAAAATTTTGTAATATATATTTGCTAAATATAAAACAAAATTTTGAAGAAAACTTTCAACTGTTAGAAAAAGTTCACAATAGGTGAAACTACTAGGAAAATAAATGTAAAAAGATGAAACCATAAAAGCTGTTATACTATCTTAAATGTTGACTTTTGATACATTAAATCACTATAAATTAATTCAAAACATATTTAACAATAATATCTCTAAATTATTTTAAACCTATCAGTGGAAAATTATGAAATTATTTTTAATTAAATAAAAATTTTCCAGGGCTGGAGATTTAGCTCATTGATTTTGGAACCTGCCTAGCAAGCACAAGGTCCCTGATTTGATCCCCAATAACCACATACAATAATAGCATGCATGGTAACTCACACCCACCAGCAATCAGTACCACACACCATAGGCTGGGCATGGTAGCTCATGCCTATAATCCCAGTTCTCTGGAGGCAGAGCCAGGAGGTTGCTCAGTTCCAGGCTTGCCTAGGCTACATAGTGAGCTCAGGATCAGGCTGAACTACAATGCAAGAACCTGTCAAAAAAAATCTACGTGTTATAATCCCTTATTTAAGAATAGAATTTAAAAATTATACAAAACTACTTAGTACTTTAAGTTAATGGGCATTGAGAGGGAGGTTATCACTCAAATATGTTGAATCAGTCTGCACCAGTTACTATAACAAAATACTGGAGTCTGAGCATCTTAACCAACATAAATATACTTCCTCACATTCTGGAGACTGAAAATCTGAGATCAGGTTGCTCACATAGTACACCTCTAGTAAGGTCTCTTTTTCTGAGTCCTTCTTCAGCTGAGAGACAGATTGAGTCTCTGAAAAAGTCTCCATTCTTACAACCTCATCTAAATCTAAATACCTGTCAAAGATCAGATTCTCAAATATCAACACAATGGAGACTAGAGCATCAATATATTACTTTGGGGTACATACTTAGTCCATAGCACAAACTTACTCATAACTGAGGTCAAAGTAGAAAAATGCAGGCACTGGCCTCAGAAATACAGTGAATATAATGTCAGGTCTCTTGTAATAACACCTTCAATGTACTTTTCTTAAATTAGAAAAAATTACAAATTGGTAAAAAACTAAATTATCTTATAATATCAAAGTAACAGAAAAGAACAAATGAATGGAGAAAAAGAAAATGTGAGATAGGACTCTGAAAAACAAGATAGAAAAGGAAATCAGAAAGTGGAAAGATATCCCTGTTCCTGGGTCGGGAGAACCAATATCGTCAAAATGGCTATACTTCCACAACTACTATACAGATTCAATGCAATTGCAATTGAAATCCCAATGGTATACTTCACAGAGCTAGAGAAAATAATACAAAAATTCATCTGGAAACACAAGAAACCTAGAATAGCAAAAGCAATTCTAAGCAACCACGACATGGCAGGGGGTATTACAATCCCCAATTTAAAACTTTACTATAAAGCCACTGTGATAAAAACTGCATGGTGCTGGCAAAGTAACAGACCTGAGGACCAGTGAAATAGATGAGAAGATCCAGAAACAACCCCAGATACTCTAAGCCACCTTATCTTTGACAAAGGAGCCAAACATCCTCAATGGAGGAAAGACAGCCTCTTTAACAAACGGTGCTGGAAAAACTGGGCTTCAACTTGCCAAAAGCTAAAGCTAGACCTATCTCTTTCACCATGCACAAAACTAAACTCATAATGGATACGAGACTTAAACATTAAAACAGAAACCATAAGCCTGCTGGAAAACAGATTAGGTAAAACTCTTGGAGACACTGACTTAGGCAGAGACTTTATGAATAAAACCTCTATAGCACAAGAACTAGCAGAAAGAATCAACAAATGGGATCTCATCCTACTGAAAAGCTTCTGCACAGCAAAAGAAGTCACTGGCACTGCCAAAAGACCACCAACAACATGGGAAAAAATCTTTACTAGCTGTTTATCAGACAAAGGGCTATTATCTACAATATATAAAGAACTTAAACAGATCAACTTCCCCAAGTTTAAAGACCCAATTCAAAAATGGGCATCGGAAATGAACAGACACTTCTCAGAGGCAGAAGTCAAAGCAGCTAAAAACCATGAAGAAATGTTCAACATCACTGGTCATTCGAGAGATGCAAATGAAAACAACACTGAAATTTCATCTCACTCCACAAAGAATGGCTGCTATTACAAAATCAACCAACAATAAATGCTGGCGAGGCTGTGGGGAGAAAGGAACCCTTCTCCACTGTTGGTAGGATTGCAGACTTGTGCAACCATTGTGGAGATATGTGTGGAGATTTCACAGAAAACTAGGACTAGGGGTCCCATTTGACCCTGCCATTCCCCTGCTAAGAATATACCCAAAAGAACTTAGAAAATCACAGTGTAAAGACAGATGTACACCCTTGTTCATAGCAGCTCAGTCCATGATAGCTCAATCTTGGAAACAACCCAAATGACCATCAACTGGAGACTGGATAAAGAAGATGTGGGTTTTTTTTTTAATAAATGGAGTACTATTCTGCCATAAAGAATGACAAGATTGATTCATTTATATGCAAATGGATGCACCTGGAGGGCACGCTAATGAGTGAAATAAGTAGATCACAGATAGGCAAATACCGGATCTTCTCATTGATATGAGCACTGGTAGATGCAAATGAGCTCTAGTAGTATGACAATCTTTTTAGAATGGGAAATTTTCAAAGGAAATTTGGTGTGGGGATGTAATGAGGGGAAGGAATAAATATGATTCTGAAAGAAAATAAAAGAGCATGTATATAGGGGGTGGGGAGGTGTGGGTGGGGATATGGGTAAAAATGAGAATTGACTGTGTCATATATTGGTACAAATTCCCCAATGTTATGTGTGAGTGTGAGATGTATGCAAATTGTACCAATAA
>PVIC010015689.1:0-34863 GCA_004025085.1 Thryonomys swinderianus
CTAGAGCCAGGCTGACAAACTTGTAGAAGCTTAATAAAATGGTTAAAGTAATCCCAAGCAACTCTCTGCAAAGTGACCTCCATACTACAGTTGGCTTCAAAAAGTGGGGAATTACTGTTGGAGAAACAGGTCAAGTGGAAAGAAAATCTCCACTTAGAAAGAGACTTTTAGGGATTTTTCCCAGGCCTGGGTAGTGGCGTGGCCTCTGGCCTTTGTGTGTGCCGGGGTGGGTACGGCTGACCTCTTCTCAGTAGAATAAGCTGACCAGAACATGCAAGTCACATGTCACAGAAACCAGCTCTCTGTCATGGAGGTGAGAACCTGAACTGAGGCCTCTTCTGTGCCTCATTACTCGGTCACAGAGGTGACTAGAGGTCACCGCAGTTACAGTAATAATAGCAGAAGGGGAGGAGTCACCACCCCCGAGAGCCACGGCTTCTGACCCTGAACGGTGGGATGTGAGAGGGAGGGGCCCTTCCAGGGGGACCTGGAAAGACCTGACCTCCAAGGGGCTGCTGCAGAAGACGATGACGGTCTGCCCTGCTCATGTCCCGGCCAGAGTAAGTGTCGAAGGGCTCCACATAGGCTGCTTTAGGGCCATCTGAGGGCTTCTTAAATGTTCTAAATCTGGGATGAATCTCAGACTCCTACATCAAAATCTCAGCAATTATGAATCAAATATTACTGTCTTGTTTTAAGAAACACACAAAGCTTTGAGAAAAAAATAAATGGCCAGGCTATTATTTCCAGTTAGATATAAGCAAAATCTGAGGACTATATATAAAAACTGTTCTCTTCTATGTTTATTTTGCATATTATTATCATTAAATTGTGCCCTAGTTTGCTTGCCAAAAAATAAAATTTCCTTAGGACAACCTAATTTTTTCTTTAAAAAAAAAACATAACCTACAGAATGCTTAAATGTTCTTGAATGTTAAGGCTCTGATGCCTCTAAACATTTATTTTAATAGCTGGAGATTTAGCTCAGTGGTTTCAGTGTCTGCCTGGCAAGCTCAAGGTCCCAAATTCGATCAGTACCACACACCACAGTGCCAGGTGGGGTGGCTCATGCCTGTAATCCTAGCACTCGGGAGGCAGAGTCAGGAAGATAGCTGAGTTTGAGCCTTGCCTGGGCTACATAGTGAACTCAGGGCCATCCTGAACTGCAAAATGAGACCCTATCTCAAAAAAAAAAAATGAGGCATGTCTGAAACCCCAACCCAACTAGCAGGGCCCTTTTATCTAAGAGGATGTTTGGGAGAACATGCTTTCTTCCATGGCTGACCAGCTCTTTGTGACTGAAAGTCAATCCCTTTCTTGGCCTAGGAGGCCTGGGCTCTGCTTTGGTGATACTGGGTGGGCAGTGTGGGCATTCCCCCTCCCTGAAAGCGAGCTGTGGCACTCTAGGGAGCTGTGACAAGTGGAATGGGGAGGCCTCTGCTCTCAGGCCACATAGCAGTGGAAGTCTGGAGCGAGGGCAGAACTCCTGAACTGGCTCCTTCTGGAACCAAACCTTTTGCCAGCCACGTGTCTGATAACCAGGAGGTGTTTAGTAGTCATCGCCCCACAGGACTGTCATCCATAGCTTTGTCCATCTCCCTCAGAGTCCACTGGGACCGTTCCAGTGCCACTCTCAGCAAAAGCCTGCTCTGCCACCCAGGTGCCCTCTCTTCTCCTGCCATTCAGAGACTGGTCCAAGGCTACCTCTCCATGACGAGGCCCGGGCAGGGGCAGATAGTCACCCACCACTGTTCCTCCTGACTCCCATGGCCCATTATGTCATTTGTCACACAGCAACAATAATAATAGCACCTAAAGCTTACTGAGCACTCTCCAGGTGCCAGGTGCTATACAAAGCACTTGACATGTATTATTTCATTTACTCCTCAGATCTATCCCACAGGTAGGTCTGTTATTACTGCCCTTAGACAGATAAAGATATTGAAACCCTGAGAGGATGAATGACCTGCCCAAGGTCACACAGCTTGCAAGAGATGGGGTTGGCAGGAGGGCAAGTTCTTCGGCCCTTCCATCTGTTTCTCAGACTGCCCACACACTATCCTGGGTTTAGTCACCTAAAACCTTGCACACGCTTGCCTTTTTCCACAGTTTGGGGTCAGAAAGCCATTCTTCTTGGGGCATCTCTCTCTCTTCTTTTTTTAGAATGGTAGAGTGTCATCATTCAGTGTGGGCTAGCGTTGAACTCCTTATTAGCTTCCCCTAGCCTTATACTCACCACCCCCTGCCTTAGGCTCCCAAGTGCCAGGACCACAGCTGCACACTGCCAAGCGGCCCCTTGTAGCTTCTCCTTCCTCCTCACGCACCACACACAGTTCCCCAAGACTCACGCGAGCTCAGCCTTTGGGAAGCTGAAGCCGGCCACATGGGGGCACTTGACTTCAGCATGAAAAACTGTTGCAAAAGTTTCCAGGAGCCCAGCTGTCTCGGTCGCTGCAGTGTCTGCCAGTTCTGATTCTACCAAGACAGGAGATATAGCCACGAGAACTAACATGGAGATCTTATTTTGAGTGTAATTGTACACACCAACCACAAAAACGATGTTTTAAGACGGTAGAAGAAACTTGAATCTGGCCTAGATATCCAATTGGTTTTAAGGGACTGTTCTCAATTTTGTTAATCAAGGGACATGAAGGCCTTGTGGTTGTATGTACAACAGAAGTCTAATTTCATAGAGGTACGTATTGAAATGTTCACTGAGATTATCTTTAACATACTCCAGCAAAAGTAAACAATATAAAATTCATGGACAAAAACGCACTAGAGATAGAAAAATTAAATCACTGATAAAACTGAATAATAGGAACATGAAGATTCATTATACTATTCATTCTGCTTGTTGCCTTTAAAACTTTCCAGTAAAAAGGACATAAATAGATAGATAGATAGATAGATAGATAGATAGATAGATAGATAGATGTAGATAGATAGATAGGGATATGGATATATAGATATGGATCTATAGATACAGATTCATAAAAATATGGATAAGGAAATTAAGTGAAGGTTTTGGTATGAAAGCGGGCTGATGGTGGAGTTCCTCTTCTTGTGACAGCTACAACTGAAGGGACCATCCCAGGATGTCTTTGGTTAGGGACAAGGATCCCTCCTGCTGAGCTCCCACCAGGGGTCCCGAGGAGATCCTAGCCAGCTCAGGGGTCATCTGAGAGGCATTCTGCAGTTGTGCCCCTCTCCTCCCCTAACTAGCCTTTCTATCGTCTTTACTCGCCAACTAATGCAATCTTGTGTCCCAAACAACCATGGGGTACCCTTGCCTGGCTGCTGTGCTGTCCCCAAGCGTGGGCTAGTGGTTCTCTACACTGTTGGCAGGACCTCTGAAGGTCTCTCATGTAGCCCCACCTCTGGCTCTACTAAGTGACCACCAAGTCCCTGGAGAACAGGAGCCCCTGCTCTGGCCCCTGGCTAGCAAGTGACAGCCCTGGCTGAAATCTCAGGGAAATTTATTCTTTTACCTGGAACTTAATTCAGGTTCAGGTTCATTTTTTTGTTTTGTTTTTTGTGTGGTATTGGGGATCGAACACTGGCCCTTCTGCTTCCAACGTAAGCGCAGTACACTTGGACTAAATCCCCAGCTCCTCAGGTTTTTGTTTTGTTTTGTTTTTTGAGACAGGGTCTCACTTTGTATTGTATTTCAGGCTGGTTCTGAGCTCACTATGTAGCCCAGGCAAGTCTGAAACTCAGCAATTCTCCTGCCTCTGCCTCCTGAGTGCTGGGATTACAGGCGTGAGCCACCATGCCCAGCACTGTGGTATGTGGTACTGACTGCCCATGGGCATGAGTCACCACAGCCTGTATTGTTGTATGGGTTACTGGGGATTGAACCAGGGACCTTGCGCTTGCTAGGCAGGCACTGGAACCACTGAGCTAAATCTCCAGCCCAGGTTCATTTTTTTATAAAGAAAAAAGCCCTCCCTTTTTCCTGCTTGCCTTGTATAAGCCTCAGATATCAGTGTCTGACTAGTAGAGATAGGGAAGGAACCAAGTTAGATACTGAGTGTGTAAGTACCTTGATGAGGACAAATAGTGTGATTATTCCAACCAGTACATCCGCAAAGGTAGAAATCAAACAAAATTAAAAACCACCACCTGACTGCAGCTTTCCACACGTGACTGCACTGCAAGCAAATCCGACAGCTACAGCCTCCCTGGCTCAGGATACCAGCAACCCACAGCACACCAAATCCACTCTTCTCAAAAAGAGACCAGCCTGGAGTTCTCTCTGTCCCTGCAGGATGCTCCCCAAAGTGCACACAGGACGTGGCTCCACCCAGAAGCCCCTCTCAGCCTTTTGTCCCTTTCAACCCCTCTCTTCTGGCCTCTTGCTCTAAGTGTTCATCTCAAAACAACAAAAGAAAACAAGTCCTCCTTTGCACGCAAGTTCTCCATGAGACTTCTGTAGCTCCTTCCCCTTGCGAACATCTCGGTGGACCTGTCCAGTAGAACCACCCTCTTTCGACTCTGTTCTTAGCCTACTGTCTCCTGGCCTCTGAACCCACCCTACACCCACTGCCCCTGGGGCCCTTATCTTCCAGGATAAAGACTTCTCATTCCTCCTAGCTCTCAGCTTTCTCCTGTCTTCAATGCTCCTCTTCCTCTGTCCATTCGTGAATGTGTGGGACTCTGTCCTGGGCTCTCCTATTGTTTCACAGACCTCAGAGACCTCAGAGACAAGCATCTTCTTAACTGTGATTGGATTTCCATGTGAAGGCTGAGAGCTCAGATCTCTCACTCTCTACTGAACCCAAAACCTCTCTGCCCACATGATGAGTCACTGTACACGTCCACTTGGGGTTCCCCCAAACTCGGCCTGTCTGAAATGGGACTGATCACCAGCCACCCTGAAACCCAAACAATTACCTCACACTTTTCTTACCACCTCCTTTGTGTTTCCCAAACTGCCTCTTGGGCCGGAGGGTTAGCTCAGTGGTTCCGGCGCCTGCCTCGCACCCAAACTGCCTCTTGCTCGGAGGAGCTGGGTGTGTCCCAGACTCTCTTCTCCCTCACAGGCAACCTTTAAAGTATGTTTGAAATCCATTCTTCTTTATCCCCACTGCCAACATCTTGTCTTTTGTTTCATCTTGTCATCTTGTTTCTTTATCTCTCCCTTGGACCAGCTTCCTAACTGGCCAAGTTTTTTGTTTTGTTTTGTTTTGTTTTGTCTTTTGCTTTTGAGACAGGGTCTCACCTTGTAGTTCAGGCTGGCCCTGAGCTCACTATGGTGCCCAGGCAAGCCGCCGCGAACTCAGCAATCCTCCTGTCTCTGCCTCCCGAGTGCTGGGATTACAGGCGTGAGCCACCACGTCCAGCATTGTGGTATGCGGTGTTGATTGTTGGTGGGCGTGTCTCCACGTCAGCATTATATATGGTTACCGGGGATTGAACTCAGGACCTTGCGCTTGCGAGGCAGGCACCGGAACCACTGAGCTAACCCTCCGGCCCCTGGCCAAGTTTTTTTTAATCCTTTCTCCACACTAAACCCAGATGATCTATTTCATACACACACACACACACACACACACACACACACACACACACACATATAATTCTGCACCTTTTCTACACCCTTCAGCAGTCCTTAGAAGCTCCTAGAGTCAAGTTCGGACTCCCCAGCACGGCTTGTATAAGGCCTACGTGACTGGCCTCTGCCCTTGCTCTGTGCCCCGGCCACAGGGATCTTCTGCTTCTATGTGACTGTCAATCTTGGTTGTTAGCTACCGGCTCCTGGCTGACTCTGACACCCTTTCCAGTGTACACACCGCTTCATCCTAGAAGCCTTCTCTGACCCATCCTGCCTGGGTTAGATGCCCCTATGCTGTGCATTCATAGAACCCCATTATTAAATGCCTATTCATTTGCCTTTATGTCTCATTAAACTGAGAGCCCAAGTGAACAAGGATGGGATTAAAAAATCTCCAGGGCCTGGCTCAAGGCTTGCTGATAGTAATCACTTAGAAAATTTTAACTAAGTGAACAAGTGAAGTTCATCGATGTCCACACTGAGCCCTCAGCTGCCCTCTCTCTCTTATACGTAGCGACTCACAAAGGGTTGATTCCAGATGGGTGATGAGACCAGACAGAGGAAGAGCATTTTGCTTCACATAAACAAGGCCAATACCCATAAAGAAGGTGTTATCCAAACTCTTAAATGAAGGCAAGTTCAAGGTTGACACAGGAAGTTCAAGCTCTCTCCTCCATCCCTCTGGGCATGAGGCAGTGTCCTTGCATGCATGTGGGGAACTAGTCAGGGCTTTTGAAAATCTGCTGATCTGGCTGGACCCAACTAAGGTGACCTACTTCTTACAGACCTCTTTCTGCCCTTTCCTTGTCATCACAGGAATGTTCTCAGAGCACATGTGCCTTATAAGAACCTTCTTGTTAAGGACTGGAGATTTAGCTCAAGTGGTACTGCGCCAACCTTGGACGCACAAGGGCCAGAGTTCGATCCCCAGTACCACAAAAAATAAAAAAATTTTAAAAAAAGAACCTTCTGGCAAGTTCATTTTCATGGTCTGTTCTGAGTTGAGCCCAGAAGCTTGCATTTGGAATCTGCTTCCAGGGCTCTTAGAAGGCTCTAAACTCTGGTTATTTCTGAGTAACCTCAAAGGGGTTGTTACTTGGGTACCCTGGAGTGGGTTCTGACCCAGGTCTTTCTCTGCACCCCTCCCCTTCCATTCAGCCAGCAGTGGGCTTTACAGAGAGCGCAATTCTGGGCAAACTGCTTGTTCACAACAAGAAGGTGGCTCCTACCCCACCTGATCCGACATTCCCTTCAGGCAAGGTCATTATCAGCAAACAGCCAGCTGCTTTCCCTCACGGGAACACTAGAGAGACAGAGTTAATAAAAATCTATCTTATTAACAGCCTGACCTACCAGCATTGATCACATTAGAAACGATGTCACACACACAGTGCTCATTATGTGCATGGGACAAGGCTCAGCAGAGCTCAAAAAGCCACTTAAATCCGCGTAAGAGTGACTTCTCTAAGTGCCTGAACATCCCCCAAACTAATAACCCGACAAAGCACCGCCGGGGGAAATTCCTTGCAGATTTGAGATTTTCACTCTCTTAATCTCCTGACTCAATAAAGCAAACACTCCCAGCAACAAATTAAATACTTTTATTAAAGCATGCCTTCCCTCTTTCTCTTTGTTGTGGATATGATGGGACCCATCCACATCCAGGCCTGAGTGTCTGTGTGAGGGGCTGTCCCCCACTTCCAGGCATTTCGATTTTGTTTCTCCAAGGAGCCCCAGAATCTACTAGGATTTGCTGTGTTTCAGATTCTGCAAACTTCTGAGGCCTCCTCCAGCTTTCCTGGAGAGGTCCCACAGCCTGTTCGATGAAAGAAATGTTTTCCATTCTTTCAGTGAGGTGTCAGGCCTCCAACGAGTCTGACCTAAGGAACTTTACTCTTGCAGTTGACCTGGAGGAGGGCCCCACTAGGCTGCCCAGGCCACAGGGGACTCCTCGGTCAGTGGCAGAATGCTTCTGACTTCCCTGAGGCTTGCTGGTCATACCTTGAAAGGTTAGCAGGAAACTAGATGGGTTAGCTGGAGAAAAGACTGCCACACAGTGGGGAAGAAGTATTGAAAGGAGATTTGGGGTGGAATGGCCCTCAGCAGCTCTTCTCCACTGACTCCTGCCCCGGGTTGGTCCTTAGCCACTTCCGTTTTGGGATTTGCCTGAAATTGGGTTCAGTCATTTGAATTTCTGGCCATCACTTTCTTTGTATTATGGACTTGAGGTAGTTATTCCATACTTAAAAAGCCTGCCTTTCAGGGAAACCTACTGCCTGAATCCTCTACAGTTTAAGAGGAGCCTCTTTCCAAAAACATTTGATGTTATGGTTTATCAGCTTCACAGTTGGCTCTGTTGTTCGGCAGGCTCTATGGATTCAAACAGAGAACAGAAAGAGCGTGTTTTGCCTAGGGTGACTTCAGGTCTCTGAGGGCTTGAACTGTCCTCAACTAAGGCTTCCTGATGTGTGTGGCGGGCCTACACAGTGGATCTAGTCCTGGTATTGTGTGTGCAGAGCCTCCTCAGTGTGGGGAGAAGGCCCCTTCTCTTTCCTGGGCCTCTGAGAGGAGTTCTGTGATTTCCTCGTCTCTATTGACCCACCTTGGGCAGAAGAGACCTGTGAGCAGGCAAAACAGTGGCTTCAGACCCCAGCTCCTTAAAGGTCCTAAATCACAGGAGCTGAGACTGTGTCCTGGGTATTTGAAATGTCCTGGTCACTGCTGTAACCCTGGATAATGTCCTGGGCTCCACAGTTGTCCCCACTTATCTCCAGCTCCAGAAGAACTGCTTCTGGTCCCATGTCCCCCTCCTGAAGTCAAAATAGTCTGCAAGAGCCTGAGTAGGGCAGGAAAGTGGCTGAGAAAGTGAGGGCTGCATGACAAAGTGCATAAACCCCGAAGCCGGGGAGTCAGGCAGGCCTGGACTGGAATTCTGAACTAGCTATCTATTTGCTCTGACCTTGAACCTTCTGCATCTTGAAATTCTCTCCGTAAAATGAGCTAAGAGCTCTCACCCCCCAGGGCCCCTCTCTGCTCTTTTTGCTTCCTCCATGGCTCCACTGCCATAGCCCATGCTGTTTGTCCAGCCTCAGACTCTGCCAAGTCCCTTTTCCTCAGTGGTCCACTAGAACCTTCCATTGGATTTCCCATGCCACTTAGACTTGGTGTGCCTGGAAGACATTCTACTTCCTCCACGAAGCCCTCCCTGTCTATCCCAGGCTGCTTGGTACTTCCCATCTATAGCATTTAGTTCAAGTCATTTGACATTAAGTATATACATACTAGGCCAGAGATTTAGCTTGATGGTTCTGGCACCTGGCTAGCAAGTGCAAGGTCCCTGGTTCGATCCCCGGTAACCACATACAACAATACTGGGAGTGGTGACTCACATCCACCAGCAATCAATACCACATACCACAAATGCCAGGCGTGGTGGCTCAAACTTGTAATCCCAGCACTCAGGAGGCAGAGGCAGGAGGATTGCTGAGTTCGAGGCCTGCCTGGGCTATATAGTGAGCTCAGGGCCAGCCTGAACTACAAAGTGAAACCCTGTCTCAAAAAAAAAAAAAAAAAAAAAGAATATACGTGCTTATGGTATATTTTCAGATTTTAATGGGTGACTTCTCTAACTACTTGGGCTTTCCATTTCTTTGAGGATAAACACAAAATCATAAGTTTATTTTGTGTCTCAGTGTCCCACAAGTTCTGGACACCAAGAAAGGCAGGTGGGGGCTGGGGATTTAGCTCGGTGATTCCAACATCAGCCTTGCAAGTGCAAGTCCCCAAGTTCGATCCCTGGCAACCACATACCACAATGCCGGGAGAGGTGTCTCACACCTGTAATCTTAGCTCTTGGGAGGCAGAGGCAGGAGGATTGTTGAGTTCGAGGCTTGCCTGGGCTACATAGTGAGCTCAGGGCCACTCTGAACTACAAAGCAAATCCTGTCTCAAAAAAAAAAAAAAAAAAGAAAGAAAGAAAGAAAGAAAAAAGGAAAGAAGGAAGGAAGAAAGAGAGAGAGAGAGAGAGAAGCAAGTGGGAGGGTCTCTGTGACCAGCAAGCTTCCTGGCAGATCCCAAGATACGAGGAGCTGTGTTCTCCCAGGAGGGTCAGCCTAGCCTCAGCCCTGGGAACACTACAGTGAGAAGCCTCCCTTTGCTTCCCTCTTACCTGGCTGACTCCTTCCATTCCATCTGGTCTCCATCGTGTTGCAGAGTATCCATCTCTGTGAAAAGGGAGGGGTTGGGAGCCTCATCTTCCTCCCCCAGGATGTCCTGGAGCTGCTCAGCAGCTGGAGACCCTGCAAAAGAAGGTGGAAGTTCTCCCAAGCGCCCTGTGGAAGGCAGAACACAAGGCCAACAGAAAGGAGCAGAAGCCAAGGGCAAGGAAATGTGTTTCCTAACTCAGAAAAACCAACCGGAGCTTCTGGGAAATAAGATACTCACATCATTTTGGGTTCAATGTAGACAAGATAAAGAGATGAAAATATTTGGACTATATTTAGTTTACAGGTCTTGTAGCTGACAGTGAAGATGGATGGAAAATGTCCAAAGTCAGGAGATAGCAAAAAGAAGAAAGAGAATAGAAAAGTGAGAACACTCTGACCCAACTTCAGCGTAACAACAATAGAGAAATATTTTCTCCCAAAAGGCCTCAAAAAATGGTCATGAAGAGGAAGCCACACGTGCAAGAGGACAGCCTTGCTCTCATGTGGCACATGGGCCCGCTTTCTCCCTAGGTCTCCTGAGCACCTGGCCTACTTTCCAGTGGCCCCCTGCAAGACACCTCCTGGCCACTCCTTAGGCACCTCCAAGTCCAGCATCTCCACACTGCACCTGTTCCCTTCCCCAAGTGGGCTGCTTCCATCTCTCTGGCCCTTCCTCCCGCTTTCCATCCCTTCCTTCCAGTGTTCAGTGAATGCTTGCTGTGTGCCTGGCATTGTTCTAGGGGTTGGAAAATGAAGCTATAAAGAAGACCCATGTGTCCTTGCTCATCTAAGCTTATGTTCCAGAGGCAGAGATGGAGCATAAACAAGTAAGCAAATCTACATCACTTTAAGCAATGACAAGTGCTGAAGAGACAAAATCACCAGCAGATCTACAGGGCATAGCATGGCCATGAAGGCCTGTCTGAGAAGGGCATTTCACTGTGATGCAAAAGACTTGAATGAGCTGGTTGTGCACATCTGGAAAGAGTGCCCCAACTGTTACTGACCCCCAGAGGTGGCAGTGTGCTTGCTGATCAGTGTGGCTGGAACATGGTGAGTTATGGGCAGAGAGGGACAACCTCATGTTGAAGTGGTGACCAACACCTTGACTAAAGGCATTCCTGACTACCCCACAGACCGGACTTAAGGAGTCACTGTCATTACACTTCTTTCTTCACTTCTGACTCTACAGTATAGCTTTCAATGATACAGTCCCTTCTTGTGAGTCCCATTCCCCTTCCCTGATCCAGTTTCTCATCAGCAGTCTCCTGGGCCTCATTAAGTCTTCCCCTTCCTCTCAGCTTCTTACTTCTTCGGGTTACCATTTCTGCCTAACCTCACTTATTTCACAGTGGGCCCCCAGTGGGCAATAATCTGAAATCCTTTCTCATCACATTCTGGATTATCTTCCTCCTTGACTTTCCAATAAAGCCAATGTCCAAACAAGAATTCGCCAGCCTTGGCTTCATCTGTGCACGGTGTGTGAGGGCTCCCGAGGCAAGCAGGGTGCCCAATGGGCTTCTAATCCACCTAGATGTGAGTAGGAATCTCAGAGCCACCACATATGCTTGAGGAAATTCAGTCCGGGTGAAAAGGTTGTTTGGATGATAGATGAGAGAAGAAGAAAGCACCTGGTACAAGGCTTAGAATGTAACAAGTCCTCAGCTCTCCTTTCCACCAACCTCAGAGCCCAGGCTCACGAGCCTCTCTGTAGAAAACCGCTCAGCTGTGCAAACAGGGTTTCTGGATCTCAAGTGCAGCAGCCTTCCACTCACCCTTGTCACTGCCCATCTCCAGCCCTTCCATGTCACTTCTAACTTTGACTCTTCATATTAAGCTTTTCGATACATCTCCTACCTCACTTTGTCATGAAAATAAAGGCCTGCAGGCATGAGAATATCAGATTCCCCTCTTTTAGTTCTTCTCCACCCTTACCAGGTTGCCCCAAAAGGAGTCCCTCCTCCGCCTAAATCCTTGACTCCCTGCTACCTGCCTCTCCTTAGCTCCTGCTCCTGTGCCTTCAAGCACCACCTACTGCCCTCATTGCCTCTGATTGCCCCATCCATCCCCAAGGCCCAGATAGCAGCAGAGCGTGCTTGGAAAACACTTAAACTTGTTCTTGTGCTGGATTCCTGGCAATCATGGTGCTCTTTGGCCTGTCCTATAAAATACAGGGCACACGAATCAAATAATCTTACTAGCAGAAAATAACAAAGTTTATCTGATTAGTTAACCTTACCAATTCTCTAAGGATCACAATTCAATAACTACTTTTTTTGTCCTCAAACTGAGAGTCTTGAGCATGCTTGGGCAGTGTCCTACTAATGAGCCATACCTCTAGCCCTCAGTTACTGCTCTTTTAAAAATGGAGATTTGTTCGTGATGCTATTCAGGTGAAAATCCTTCAGTGGGTCTCCATTGGCTAAACTGAGAGTCGGGATATGGCTCAAAATATCTCTTGTGATCTGGCCCTAATCTTCCTTCCTAGGATCTGGTGTGTCCTGCACCCAGCCACCGTGCACCAGCTGCCCCTGACTCCAGCCTTCCCCCAGCCCAGCCAGGTGGTGCCACACACAAGTCCTTGAAGAAGACTTGCCACCCCTGGACCTCTGTGCCTACCATTCCATGTGTCTGGACTCCCTTTCCCCTTTCAAGGCCAGAGAGAAGGTAAATACGGAGAAATGAGGCTCGGCGGAGCACAACAGGCCAGAAGCAGCCCTGTCTGGGGCCATTACCTGCTCCCTGGAATAGCTGAGCACTGGAGTCCCTGGCTGTCGGTAGTGCCTCCGGCCCCAGCCTGTTTCTGCTGCCGCAGCCTTTGCCACTGCCTCCACACGCCCTCTTCCTCACACAACAAACTCACTTTTGTTTCCAGTTAAGCAGCCAGGGAGGGTGTGGAGGAGGGAGTGTGAAGGAAGGGGGGAGGGCTTTTTGTAGGGAGACTGGAGAGATGGTAAATGTGAAAAACTAGGAGAGAGCAAAACTATATTGAAGAGAGCAAATTAAAGTTACTATGAATGTGTTAATGTGATGGTATGAGAGAGAGAGAAGAGAAGAGAAGAGAAGAGAAGAGAAGAGAAGAGAAGAGAAGAGAAGAGAAGAGAAGAGAAGAGAAGAGAAGAGAAGAGAAGAGAAGAGAAGAGAAGAGAAGAGAAGGGACAGAAGGAAAGAGCTGTGTCAGGTGCACTGGAGAGAGGAGGGTGCAGTGGCCACAGGGGAAGCCTGAGCAGGAAGCCTGTTCACCGCAGCAGGGTCGGTGGCACCTGAGGGCTTGTGAGAGACCTGCAGCACTGCCTGTCTACCCCCCCACCCCCACCCCCGAGCCTTCTCCCACACCTGGAGGCTCTGGGAGAGCCCAGGCGCCAGCGCCCCTGCTCAGGCTCCTTTATAAAGGTTAGGTAGCATTGGCCTTGACACTAGACTACTGCAGGTCTCCCGAAGAGCCGTGGCTGTAAGTGACCTGGCTAAGGAGCGGCCCGGTAGGACCCTGCTTTCAGCCACAGTTCTGGAGTAGAGGTGGAGCTGTTGGAGGGAAATGTTTGCTGTGGGAATCTCGCATTTCACAGCAAGCAATATTTGGTCAATTGTGTTCCAAGTAGCTGTTCTCTCTTCTCCAAACCTGAAACCCAACTGGGTCCATCTGTCTACATCTAAGACAAAGCAGCAAATTTACCTCTCAGCGGGTGTTTTCTGAGGGCAGGCTGCATGGTAGGAATTGCTCACTTCAGGGTGTATGGTGGGCCCCACTGGAAATTATTTTGCTCCTTTGAAAAACTCCTAATCTCCTGGGTTTGGTTCAGCAAGTGCTTCCTGAGTACTTAGAATGTGCCAAGGTTGATTAGAGGTCGCTGAGCAGGCACCTGCTCCAAGGAGCTACAAATCCTGAACTCACTAAGTCTTAGAGCCGAGCAGAGGGAGCTTAGTGAAGGTTGAGCCCAAATCCTTCATTTCACAAATGAGAACGATTCAGTTTACTTCACAGAAGATCTCTGGGCACCAGCTCAGGTTAGTGGGTCTCTGGGGACAGCCAAAGTTCTCCTGACCTCCTCCACCCCACACTGCCCTGTTCATGGCTCCAATGGCCACATTTGAACCTGAAGCTTAAGGATGACCATTTTAAAACTGAGAAAACAGCAACAAAAGTCACATATAGAGTTCTGAGATCCAAGCAAAGCTGTCCTCACATAGACACCCTGCAGCATATGGCCCAGGGGTTTCTGCTTTGGCGCTCAGTGGGGGCCGGACCCCTGAGGATCCTGGGGGCTACAGCTGTGGCTGAGGGTGGCCTAGGCCCACCTAGTCCTGTTGAGCAGCTACTGCAGTCCACACTAAGTCAGGAGTTTGGGTGATTTCAACACCCACAGAAAGATTCCCAAGGAAGCCAGGAGGGCTTTTTTTCTGTTAATATTTTTTAAGGATCCAGACCTATATTCAATTCTTAATGGTGCTAATTCCTACAAGTAGGATCTCGGTAAGGCATTAACCTCTTTGAGACTCGGTTTTCCCTTCTATTAAGTGGGAATAATTACACCTACCTCCCTGGTGGTGGAGATGAGATGAGATGAGATGAGATGAGATGAGATGATATAGGGTGAGAATCTGTCACAGTGCTTGGCATACACCCATCATTCAATAAGTGATGTTGCCATTTCCATTGTTGCCAGTGGGCGTGAACCTTCCTTGTTGCCAGTCACCAGCCTGCCCCCTAAAACATTCCAGGGGTTTAATCCTCTTCAGCTTCTAAGCTCCTCCTTCCTTTCTCCTACCGTCCTTCCCTCTCAAAGCCCCTCCCTCCTTCCCACAGAAGGTTCATCTTACCACATGAGGAGCTACTGCAGGGGTTTCTCTAATGCACTGCTCCCGGGTGCCTGCAGCATGCCACAAGCTAGCCATGGAAGGAGAAATGCCCCAGGTTGCACCCTTCTGTGGGAGTGGCACAGCATGGCCCAGTAGTAAGAAGGAACTCAGGGACTTGCTGGGAAACCCCTAACCTGGGCAGGGATGCATACTAAAGAAGTACACAGGATGACATTTTTTTTTACTGGGGGGATTAGTTCCTGGATGATTAGAGCATCAAGTGATCCAGTGGACTGGAAACTGGCAGGCAGTATAGACTCGACTCTGAGTAACAACTCAGGAGCCTGTGTGATCAACAGAAAGTCAGAGTCTGAAAGGGTCTCATGGGCGCCAGCTTCTGGCAAGCCCATCCAGGGAATCCCTCTCTCCTAGGCGCCACACCAAATCATTACTCAGCTTTGTGAGGACAGAGCCAGTGTCGTACACAGCACATGGCTGGCCCCTGACCCGGGGCTCGCACAGCACAGACATTCAATAAATACTTTCTGGGTGAGTGAATCTGACAATGAACACTCATGAGCACATCAGCTGGGATCAGCTGTAGCAATAAAAGAGCCAAAAACAAGGAAATAGAGCATGTGGGGGTGGGGAAAGGGGTAGAGTTATTGGCAGTGGCTCAAGGCCAGAGTACCGCAAAATGGGGGACAGAACCCAAGGGCACCAAAGTCATTCTTGCCAGTTGGGTTTTGTGGGCCTTTGAGAAGGGACTGGGAGGCTCCAAGTCTTTGTTTTATGAGAAATAGCTTATTTTCCTCTAAAGTGGTACATAAACTCCAAACATACATTCTCAAAGAGGAAGAGGAGGATCTGTCCACTTGTGCTTATGGAAACCCCCTGTATCGTAGCAGCTCTGACCCCACCCCATTAAAACTGTCATTGGGTGACCCTGACCTCTGCTCTTGCCATAATTAACTAAATTAGGAGCAGTTACTTGGACTCTTGCTCTAATCTGGAGATTTTGAATTGAGCCTTTGAGTTAGCTGGGCCTTTGCTGATGTCCTGGGGAGAGGAGAACATGCAGCCTGGAACCTAAGAGCCCAGCCAGGCAGAAAAGACTGGGGTGCAAAGAAAGCTAAGACAATGATCAACCTTATCACAGTTTGACCAAGGTTGTTTAATTACACATGCTTCTTGGCCCGTTTCAATTCTTTCTCTTATTAAACCTGAAGTTCAGATCAGTATCCCTGAAGTTAGCCCTAAGGATATCTGGTGCCCTCTTGTCTTCCCAGTATGGCCATATTGATTACATTCTTTTCCTACTTCAACAAGTCCTTCCATTTGATTTTTGGGGCTGAGTGACCAAATCTGATATGTTGGAAATCCCAGAATCAGGCCTCTGGGTAAAGACTCCTATACACAAGAACAAGAAGGTGCTGGGGACCAGTAAAAGAGAATAGAGTAAAATAGAGGTGGAGAAGAGTAAAAAAAAGGTAAGGAAAGTCAAGAAAGACACACTGACCTGGCTCCAGAGAAAGGAGGAGGCTCGGCCAGGTCAGAGGAGCTGGGAGAGCTCAGCATATGTGTGGCTGAGTCTGCAGTGCGCTCGTAGTTGGCACCAAGCTGGAAATCTATGTTGCAGGTGAGGGAACTCAACAACGACTCACTGAGAAATTAAAATAAAGGGTCCCTTAGGCTTTTCCTTCCAAGCACCCTAGATTATTCTGCAACTCCAGGTCAAGGAAGGGCATCAAACTCAGTGTGAAATCAGAGAGGCCTGATTTGTAAACATTTGTAGAAGATCCCACAGAGTAAAGAGATGATGCTAACCATGGACACGTGCCTGTTCCTGGAGCACCAAAATGACAAAAGTTGAACAAATGTACTTGTCCATTCTTCATAATTTAAGGTGTATAAAATGTCACTGAGGGCTGGGGATTTAGTGCTGTTGTGCCACGCCTGCCTCATAAGCACAAGGTCCTGAGTTCAATCCCTAGTACTGTAAATAAATTAACTAATTAATTAAAATGTCACTGAGAGTTTTCTATTCTTATGTTGCCCTTACATTTATTTTAATGACTATAGGAAAGTGAATAAATTATTATTAAAACCAAAACAGACAGTTGCTGTTTCTCTCCTCTTAGCTAAGAAAGAAACTGAGCAACAAAAATATGTGAAGACACCCAGGAGGACAGTGACAGTGGGTTAGGAGGTGTCAAAACCAAGCTAGGAGGCTGAAACTACAGAGAAGGGGCTGGGGGGAAATTTCCAGGTACCAGACATTTCTGGAGAATAGGGTATCCAGTATTTTGTTTTAAAGATTGTATATCTCTACAGGGTATATCTCTACAGACATGAGCCATCACTCCTGGCACTGTGGTATGTGCTACTGATTGCTGGTGGGCGTGAGTCACCATGGCTGGTATTGTTGTATGTGGTTACCAGGGATTGAACCGGGGACCTTGAGTTTGCTAGGCAGGCACTGTGGTATGTGCTACTGATTGCTGGTGGTTCCAAGCCTCCAACAATACCAGCTACTCAATAAAGTGGAGACTGAAAAACAACACAAATAATAAACAATTGGTCCCTTGAAAAAATGAAAAAAGAAATAGACAAACCCTTAGCCAGTTTTACCAAGAGGAAAAAGAAGACACAAATCAATGCAATTAGAAATGAAAAAGAGGGCTGGAGATTTAGTTCAGTGGTTCCTGAGCCCACCTAGCAAACTCAAGGTCCCCGGTTCAATCCCTGGTAACCACATACAACAATACCGGCCATGGTGACTCACGCCCACCAGCAATCAGTAGCACATACCACAGTGCCAGGAGTAATGGCTCATGTCTGTAATCCCAGCATTTGGTAGGCAGAGGCAGGAAGACTGCTGAGTTTGAGGCTTGCTTGGGCTACATAATGAGCTCAGGGCCAGCCTGAACTACAAAGCAAGACCCTGTCTCAAAAAAAAAAAAAAAAGATAAGATCATAGCATAAAATGTCAAAATACAGAAAATTATTAAAAATACTTTATAAACATATATGCAAAAAAATTAGAGAACTCAGAAGAAATGGAGAGATTCCTAGCTTCATATGGAATACTGAAACTGAACCAAAAAGACAAAAAATATTGAATAATCCAATAACAGGCCATGAAATTAAAATGGTAATAAAAACACTACAAACTAAAAAAAAAGTGCAGGACCTGACAATTGAATTCTACAAGAACTTTGGGGAAGATCCAACACCAGTACTCTTCAAATTATTTCATGAAATTGAGAGGGAAGCAGTACTTCCAAAATCATTCTTGGAAGCTAAATTTATCCTATACCCTAAACCTGACAAGAATCCAACCAAAAAAGAACTACAGGCCAATCTGTCTAATGAACATAGATGCAAAAATCCTTAACCTATTGCAAACAGAATACAACATATCATCAAAAAGATTGTACACCACAACCAAGTAGTCTTCATCCTAAGGATGCAAATGTGGTTCAACACATACAAATCAATAAATGTGATTCATCACATAGAGGTAAAGATAAAAATCACATGATCTTCACAATAGATGCAGAAAATCATTCATGATTTTTTAAAGCCTAAAGAAAATAGATATAGAAGGACTTTACCTCAATCTGATAAAAACCATTTATGACCAGCCTACTACCCATATCATATTAAGTGAGGAAAACTGAAACTTTCCTTCTAAAATCAGGAACAAGACAAGGATATTCATCATCACCTCTTCTGTTCAATATAATTCTGGAAACATTAGCCAGAGCAATCAGTATTATGCACAGCAAAGGACAAAGTCAAAGTATCATTATTTTCAGATGACATGATCCTTTAATTACAAGACCCAAAATATTCCACCAAAAGACTCCTAGAATTAATAACCAAATTCAGCAATGTAGCAGGGTACAAAATAGTACACAGAAATCAATATCATTACTATAAACTAATGATTAACTTACTGATAAAGAGGTTAGGAAAATAATAACATTCACAATAACATCGAAAGATTTCAATACTTAAAAACTAGCCTAACCAGGGCCGGAGGGTTAGCTCAGTGGTTCCGGCGCCTGCCTCACAAGCACAAGGACCTGAGCTCGATCCCCGGTGACCACATATAATGCTGGGCGTGGAGACATGCCCACCAACAATCAACACCGCATGCCACAATGCCGGACGTGGTGGCTCACGCCTGTAATCCCAGCACTCAGGAGGCAGAGACAGGAGGATTGCTGAGTTTGCGGCGGCTTGCCTGGGCACCATAGTGAGCTCAGGGCCAGCCTGAACTACAAAGCGAGACCCTGTCTCCAAAAAGCCAAAAAAAAAAAAAAAAAAAAAAAGAAAAACTAGCCTAACCAAAGAAGTGAAAGATGTATACAATTAAAATTACATCACTCTGAAAAAGGAAATTGAGGAGGACATCAAAAAATGGAAAGGTGTCCTCTGTTCCTGGGTAGGCAAAACCAATATAATCAAAATGACTATACTTCCAAAAATGATATGCAGATTTAATGCAATCCAAATCAAAATATTGATGGCATTTTCTCATCTAAAAAGAGATCCTAAAATTCATATGGAAAAAGAACAGACCTAGAATAGTAAAAGCAATCCTATATAACAAAAGGAAAGCAAACAAAATCACAATTCCTGACTTGAAAGTACACCCATAAAGCTATGGTGGTTTAACCACAATGGTAATGGCACAAAACCAGGCACATGGCGCAGGGGATTTAATTCGTAACACCGCACCTGCTTTGAAAGCGCAATGTCATGCATTCAGACCCTGGAACTGAAAAAAGAAAAACAACCAGCCATTAGAACAGATGAAGCAGACATAACCCTGGGCACACACAGCTATTTGCTCTTTGACAAAGGAGCCAAAAACATATTCTAGAGGAAAGACAGCCTCTTGAATAAATGGTGCTGAGCAAACTGGGTATCTACATCTAGAAGATTGAGTCTAAACTCATATTTCTCACCTTGTACTAAACTAAAATAAAAATGAATCAATAATCTAAATGTTAAAACAGAAATGTTTATCTGCTGGAAGATAAAATAGGTATAACTGTTGAAGACATAGGTGGCAAGGACTCTTGAGTAGAATCCCAATGGCAAAAGAAATAATTACATTTGGTCCTAATGGCCTCATAAGGGATTTCCAGACAAGAAATTGTATTTTTCTCTCAGGGTTATTTCCCTCCACTCATCATACATGCTCTGCTTGACCCAAATCAATAAATAGGATAATATCAAATGAAAGAGATTCTCCATAGCAAAAGACACAACCAGCAGAGTGAAGAGACAGCCTACAGAATGAGAAAAAAAATTGCTAGCTATTCCTTGGACAGAGGACTAACACCTAGAATATGTAAAGAACTAAAAAAAATTAAACTCTCCAAAATAAAAGACTCAGTCAATAAAGGGATAACCAAAATGAATAAACAGTTCTTAGAAGTACATATGGCCAATAGATACATGAAAAAGTGTTCAACATCACTCACTGGTCATTCAAGAAATGAAAATTAAAACTACTTTGAAGGGGTGGGGATTTAGCTCAGTGGCACCATGCCTGCCTCACAAGTGCAAGATCCTGTGTTCAACTGTCAGTACCTCAAAATGAAGAGAGATGGGGGGGGGACTAAATTGAGATATCATCTTACCCGAAAAAGAATGGCTATCATCAAAACATCTAATAATAAATGCTGGTAAGCACGTGGAGAAAAAGAACTCTTCTACATTGTTGGTGGGAGTGTAAACTAATACAACCGCTATGGCAATCAGAATGGGACTCCTCAAAAAATTAAAAATAAAATTCCAGGGCAGGAGGGTTGGCTCAGTGGTTCCAGCGCCTGCCTCGCAAGCGCAAGGTCCTGAGTTCGATCCCCGGTAACCACATACAATGCTGGGCCTGGAGACTCACGCCCACCAGCCATCAATACCACATACCACAGTGCCGGGTTTGGTGGCTCACGCCTGTAATCCCAGCACTAGGGAGGCAGATGCAGGAGGATTGCTGAGTTTGAGGTTTGCCTGGGCTACATAGTGAGCTCAGGGCCAACCTGAACTACACAGCGAGACCCTGTCTCAAAAAAAAAAAAAAAATCACATGGTTTCTCATATGAGAAAAAAACTATATAATATATATACTATATATACTTATATGTGTGTGTATATATATATATACACACACACACACACACACACAAATGAAGAGTAAGATAAACAGGAAATGAGGAGAGATTCAGGGGTTTCCCCAAATATATGTTAATTTATTTCATTTACATTACTAATTTCTCTTTGTTGATTGAAAAGGAAGTTTTGTGCTAACATCTGCTTGTTTCTTCTTTGTAAGAGAGAAACATTTTTGTCCACGTGTTGTACTCTGAGTAACTACTTTGAAGATAACATAAACAGTGTGTTAACTATTGTTCTTCTCTTATTATTTTATTGTGAATTTTTTTAATTGGGCCAGAGAAGTAGCTCAGTGGCACCACACCTGCCTGGCAGGCTCGATGTCCTGAGTTTGATCCCTGGTACCTCCAAAAAAAAGAAAAAGAAAAGAAATTCTGTTGTTTTTTTAAATAAAAGAAAATAAAGAATGAAGCACATCTTTCTTAGCACCACTCATAAAAAGTAACTCAATGTGGATTAAAGATTTAAATGTAAGACACCAAACCATAAAAAGAAAAGAAAAGAAAAATCTCCTTGACATCAGTTGCAGCCATACTTTTTGGATATTACACGAAAAGCACAGGCACCAAAGGAAAAGTAAGTAAGAAGCGCTACATCAAATTAAAAAGCTTTTACCCAGCAAAATTGCTGTTTTACCCAACAAAATTATTCCTACAGAATAACCTAAAAAACTGTAAACCATTTATCTAACATGTGGTTAATACCTAAAATATGTAAGGAACTCATACAACTTAATAGTAAAACCACAAGTAATGTGATTCAAACATGGACAAAACACTTTAACAGATATTTTTCCAAAAAAAAAAGTATTAGGAATAGCCAACAGATATATGAACATCTGCTTAACATCACTGATGATAACTGAACTACAAATGTATAAATATGAATTTCAAAGCAGTTGACCACCAAGGTACAACAGTATTTTAAAGATGCCTTTGTGGGTCTCTCTGAAAGGAATAAAAGAGAGTTACCTGCCATGGCTTCAACTTTCTAGTCATCACTATTGACACTACACTTTTAGTTAATAAAATTATAATACACTGTCTTGGGCAGAGTGCTTTGCAGGCACAAAGCCTCTGCTCACGTGTTGTCTTCTTGGATCCTTGGCATTATTCTCCTCTGTCTTTCATCTGCACAGTCTGCCTGATGCTCATCCCTGGCTATATCCACCCCTCCAACCCAGACCACATTCTGCAGGATATTCCTCTCCTCTGACGTGGAAGTTCCCACTTGGACTACATGGTCAGGCAAGCTAAACCATTTTCCCAGACTGACTGGATGAATTAATAGAAAAGATAGGATACTCAGAGAGGAAAACCATACTTGATCGGGCCAGGGGTTTAGCTCAGTGGTTCCAGCTCCTGCCTTGCAACTGCAAGGTCCCGAATTCGATCACCGGTAACCACACAGCACAGTGCTTGGTGTGGTGGCTCATGTCTGTAACCCAGCACTCAGGAGGCAGAGGCAGGAGGATTGCTGTGAGTTTGGGGCTTGCCTGTGCTACATAGTAAGCTCAGGGCCAGCATGAACTACAAAACTGTCTCAAAAAACAAAAAACCCACACTTGATCAGAAAAAAAAAAAAAATGTGAGTTGGGGAGTCAGGTAATTACCCAGAATCTGCAAGTGCAGTTATTTTGGCACTATTTTATTTCCCCTCAGTGGGACACTAGACATGTGATACAGTAGGAGCAGAAGTTATGCCTGCATCAACATCCGACACCTGTGCTGCTTGGCAAAAGGAAACAGCTGACGGTTGAGCCTTCCACCATCCCATAAAGGATGACAAGAAGCAAATCAGCACCCACGGACCACAGAAAGATCACTGGGCTGTTGGCTTTGTTACAAGGCTTTTTGACTCCCTGAAACCAGCACGTCTGGAACTAGGGTCTAGGTGTATTCTCAGGGGTAGGGCAATTCTACTTGAATCATCAAATTTTGTATTCTATTTGATGACAATCTTTAAACAATTTTCTTTTTATTAAATATAAATGTCAAACTTTGTTTTGGTGATCATTCCTAATAGGAATATGCTTTCATGGACTAAAAACTCTGGTTAAGATTTTTTTTTTTTTTTGCCTCAAACTAGAATACGTGGTTCCCTGTGGCTCTACAAATGTGTGTGCATTTTTGGGGACCATAAGAATTTGTTTTCCCTTTAAAAGGTGTCCTTACTTTCCTCCAGATTGATAGACATGGCCTGAAATTTCTTGTCGTCCTAGGCTTTCCATGGCCCACAGCCATGCTAGAGACAAGCCAGTAACACATATATGTGTGCAGGACATGAAAACAATATGCCCATGACACTTAGGTTGGACTGTCAACTTGATTGGCTTCGGAATCCACCCCTGGTGATTCATGAAGCACTGTTCTAGGTGTGTCTGGGTAGATCATGGAGGCACATCTTTGGGGTCCACAACTGGGTCCTCACCTGTTCGGCCCTGCACTCTTTTCCTGAGCACATAAGGTGAGCCACTTTGCTCCACCATGCCCTTCCACCATGTATCTCTGTCTGCAAGTCAACTGATTTTGGACTGAAACCAAGAGCAAACCACACCTCTCCTCCTTTAAACTGTCAACGTTGGATATAATCTCCCAGAACAATAAAGCTGACTAACACAGTTATCTCATGTATAAATATTCCAAATGAGTCTACATTCTTTCTCCTTTAATTTTTTTAGTTAAAGCCAATGTCCCTTCAAGTAAACCAAAAACAACCACAGCAACCAAAAATACAATGTATAGAACCACTTCTGGAACGTGTCATGTCACCTCTGCCAAGCCTTTCGAGCAGAAAGCACCAACTCTCAAGTGCTTTCCTCTGGTTCAGAAGGAAGCTAGCATACTTGAATTTCAATGGGCAACCTCATCCCTGAACTTCAGGGAGACAGTAGGATGAGCTCCTGTCAAAATGTGGGAAGCGGGCCAGAGATTTAGCTCAGTGGTTCCAGCGCCTGCCTCGCAAGCGCAAGGCCCTGAGTTCGATCCTGGTAACCACATACAATGTTGGGCATGGTGACTCACACCCACCAACAACCAATACCACATACCACAGTGCCGGGCATGGTGGCTCATACCAGTAATCCCAGCAGTCGGGAGGCAGAGGCACGCTGATTGCTGAGTTCCAGGCTTGCCTGGGTACATAGTGAGCTCAGGGCCAGCCTGAACTACAAAGAGAGACCCTGTCTCAAAAAAATAAATAAATAAATGTGGGAGGCATCCAGAACTCATAAGGGGAGCAGGTCTTCCACCAGAGTTGGTTTTTTCTTGGCCTCTATAATGTTCCCATTCTTGCATGCATGCATGCACATACATGCATGTGTACATTTTCACTCAGTCCCTGGTAGAGTTGGTGCCAGTGAAGGGGTTATACATGATTCTACAGGAAAAGGGGAGGCTTTGGTGACCTTTAGAAGGAGTTACATAACATGTTTCCTATTGACACAGTATGATGTACTCACTGATCAGACACTCTTTTGAAGGTGTTGATGATAAGCTGTTTTTAGTATGCTCAAGACAGTAGAAATATATAATAAATCAATTAGTATTATTTTTAGGGAAATTTAAAGTATACTGAGAAGGAAATCATACCCTCAGAAATATTAATACAGCCTAGAAAAATAAAGTTAAAAGCTGTTTGCTAAAGATTCTAGTCCTTTTTTGTTCTTTTTTTTTTTCTCCCATTGCTGAGGATTTACCCCAAAGCCTCATGCATGTTTATTCCTCTTGAGATTTATAATTTTCTTTCCAAGTTCCCATTTGACCCTGCTGTTTCCCCTGCTAGGTATATACACAAAATAATTAAAAGCATTGAGGCCAGGGATTTAGCTAAGTGGGGCTGGGGATTTAGCTCAGTGGTTCCTATGTCTGCCTTGCAAGCACAAGATCCCAAGTTCAGTCCCCATTACCACATACCACAGTGCCAGGCATGGTGACTCACACCTGTAATTCCAACACTCAAGAGGCAGAGGCAGGAGGATTCCTGTGAGTTTGAGGCTTGCCTGGGCTACCTAGTGAGCTCAGGGCCAGCCTGAACTACAAAGCAAGACCCTGTCTCTAAAAAAATAATTAATTAAAAGCATTATGTCACAGCAACATATGTGCACACATGTTTATAGAAGATCAGTTTGTAATAGCTAAATCTTGGAAACAGCCCAAACACCCATCAACTACAGAGTGGATAAAGATGATGTGGGTTTTTTTTAAATAAAAGGGAATATTACTCAGGCATATAGAATAAATTTGAGTCTTTTATATTCAAAAGGACATACCTTGAGGGCATTCTCATAAATGAAGTAAATAGGAACATATGTGTAAACACCATAGCATTTCTCTAGTATGAGAAAGTGAAGCTGTAAATGAGGTCCAGGATGTATGATAGGTGTGTGAAATACGAAGAAAATGTTCAAAGGGAAAAGCGAAAGAGGCAGGGAAAAGTAAAGAAGGGAAAGAAAAAAATGTGATTGTAAGAACAAAAATGGAGACAAAGCTTATGTACATAGGGTGAGGATTGTAGGGAGAGCAGGGGAATGGGAAATAATGAGAAATAAGACTATCATGTTCAGCTTCAAATTCTCAGTGTTGAATGTGACATCATGTATATATAAAATGTACACATAAACTCAATTTTAAAAATGACCATGATCAGGGGCCTGAGGGTTAGCTCAGCGGTTCCGGCGCCTGCCTTGCAAGCGCAAGGTCCTTAGTTCAATCCCGGTAACCACATACAATGCTGGGCGTGGTGACTCATGCCCACCAGCAATCAATACCACGTACCACAGTGCCGGGCATGATGGCTCATGCCTGTAATCCCAGCACTCGGGAGGCTGAGACAGGAGGATTACTGAGTTCGAGGCTTGCCTGGGCTACATAGTGAGCTCAGAGCTAGCCTGAACTACAAAGCGAGACCCTGTCTCAAAAAAAAAAAAAATGACCATGATGATTTTCTTTCCACAGGAGGAGAAAGATACTGACAACGTAACACGCAGTTTCTGCCTGGGGAGCTCTGATGTCTTGGGGGAAGTATCTGAAGGGCCCTTCGCTCTGAAGGGCCCTTCGCATTCAGGGTGATTAGACACTTTTGTCCCATTCCTATTAGCTCAAGGGAAGCAAGAATATGCAGATATGCAACAAGGAATTCACTGAATTTACTGAGCAGATTGCCTCACGGCAAATAACACACTCATTACTGGTTCTTAGGGTGACAACTGTGTAGCTCCTAGGAATTTAGAAATGAGAAAAATAATCCCGAGACTTAAACCATAAAATCCACATAGAATAAGTCTGAGAGGAGATCTCAGAACCAGCAGAGAGAGACGGAGGATTCAGGCTGGGCCCATAGGTCTCCAAGGAGTAGAGAGGCTGTTGAGAAAAGGCAGCAAAGCAGAGGGGCCAGGAGGTGAGCTGAGCCGTGCGGCACATTATCTGCATTTGCAGAGAAGCCCTGCCCTGCCGTGCCTTGCCTAGACCCACCAGCAGGACAGCTCCCCAGACTGTGCTCCGCAAGGGACTCACGAGTCCTGCTGATAAGTTCCATGTTCCTGTCCCTGTTGCTTGTTCCTCTCTCTGGGCTGGTCAGTTCCTGTGGTGGCTTGTCTGGTTGAAGGCCCCAGTGGACTTTTTGCAGGCCTGAGAGATGTCCCTTCTGGTCACTTTTTCTTTGAGTATAACTGGGGACTGGAAGCCCAATATGGATGGAAGGGCAGTCTGTGGACATAGCACAAAGAGGGAGGAAGCACAGTTACTAAACGCGAGCATTTCTTTGCTATCCACCAACAAAGAGATGGGGCCACAGAAGCAAAACATAAGACACGAGGGCCTAGATGGGGCTAAAGCCCGAAGGCTTGGGTTTGAGAGAATTCCATTTCTGAACCAACACACTAGATGCTAGAAGGAAAACTGTCTTAGTTACTTTCTCATCGCTGAGACACAAAACCCAACACCAGAAATCTAAGAAGAAAAGGTTTATTTTGGCTCACAGTTTGTAGAGGTTTCAGGCCATAGCTGTCTGGCTCCATGGCAGGGCAGCACGGTGGAGGGACATGGCAGAGGAGAAACAGCTCAGGGCATGGCTCAGAGCAGGAAGCAGAGAGAGAGAGACCAAGGAAGGACATACACCCTTCCAGGCCACGCCCCCAGTGATCCACCTCCTCCAATCTAGGCTTCACCTACCAGCATCATATTTAGTTCTACACTCATCAGTGGATGAATCCACTGATAAGTAACACACCTATACAATCCAATCACCTCACCAAAGCCCTCCCTAGTAGCATATGAGGCTTCGGAGAGGTATCTAGATATAAATCAATATTCTGCCCCTGATCTTCCAAAGATTCATGGATAGCCTTTCACACAAAATGCAGTTAGTCCATCTCTAGGAGCTGACAAAGTTGAAACCGTTTTAGCATTGCTGGAAAAGTCCACCTCCAAAGTCCTCTGAAATTTAAGACAAATTCTTAGCTGTGAGCCCTGTAAAATTCAAAACAAAGTTAAACCCTGTTGACATACAAAGGCACAGAATAAACATTTTCATTCCAACAGGGAGGAATAGAGTAATAGAAAGCAATGAGACCCACCCTTAGGGCAAACATTAAATCCAGCAGTTCCATGTGAAGCACTGGGCATCTGCAGTGAGATGTAAACTCCGAAAGACTTGAGCAGTCTCATCCCTACGGCATCACCACTGGTTGTGACCTCATGGCTTCTCTCTTGGGCTGGCTTTGCCCACTCCTTGCAGGGTTCCTCAGAAAATCCATACTCCTGGCTTTCTTTCCCAGCATCCTGGGGTTTCCCTACACTTTCAGCTGCAGTCTTACAGCTTTGTGTACTACCTTCTTATGGAGATACTGCTTGGCCACCCAGGCCTTTTGAAATGTGGGTGGAAGTCTCCCTGACCCCACAATTCTCACTTTTTGCATGCAGGTAAAACCAGTACCACACCAAGATCTGCTACTAGCCTGAGCTACAGAGGAGCCCTTTTGCATCTTCCTCATGGCCACAGAGGCAGAAACATTAGAGCTGACTGAGCACGGTAAACTGCATCCCGAAGAATCAGTTCTCATTCTCTAGACTCCTTCCCTAAGACCTGAGGCTTTTTTCCTTGAAACAAAGTCTGTCACTTTTGCAATTTTGAGCCTTCAAAGGGTTATTTCTCTATCCTCCAAGACCATTTTTCCTATTGTCCTGTTCCAAAGTACTTAGCTATTTTTTTGTTTTTGTTTTTGTTTTTGAGACAGGGTCTCACTTTGTAATTCAGGTTGGCCCTGAGCTCACCAGGCAAGCCTTGAACTCAGCAATCCTCCTGTCTCTGCCTCCCGAGTGCTGGGATTACAGGCTTGAGCCACCAAACCCGGCATTTGTGTGATTACAGGTTTGAGCCACCAAACCCGAGTGCTGGGATTACAGGCTTGAGCTACCAAACCCGGCATGCTGGTGGGCGTGAGTCACTACACCCAGTATTGTTGTATGTGGTTACCAGGATCAAACCAGGGAACTTAAACTTGCAAGGCAGGCACTGAAACTACTGAGCTAAATCTCCAACCCAGTACTTAGCTACTTTATAATACTAGGATTTTTATCTGTGAAGTTCTCCTTTGCTCCATCTTTTCAGGGCCCAGCTTTACCAAGAGTTTTTTTAAGGGACAAACTAAGAACTTTAAAATTAATTCTACTGGACCATTTGCTCTGTAATCTCACTGCAGTGCTAGCTAAAAGCCTCCAACAGTACCCATGCAACTGCCTGAATATTGGGCTACCATGAAATTTTCTCTGATAGGTTAGTCTGCTGACCTAATCTCAGTCTCCTGCAAAGTCTTTGGATATGAGCAAAATGCAGACAAATTTTCTGCCAGAGCAAAATGCACATCATCTGCAGTCCAACTAGTATAGGTAGTACAACTGGGGCTGAAGGGCCACTCTCCTCAATTCACCTGAACTTGGGTAACATCCTAGAGCCACCCCCCCCCTGTTTGTCTTAAGGCTTACTACCTGGAAATAGAGATGAGGAGAGAAAAAAAAAACCCTGAGCCTTCCCTGAAAATTCAACAGTGCTTAACCGGGATGCATGCATACCAGACCTGCCAGAACTACTTGTAACAGCCTTTCTTCACTTGGAGCTCACTGAAAGTTTACGTATATGGACTGCGTCTCATATATCCAATTACAACAAAGTGAATTATGGAAAAGGACATGCACAACAGATACAGTTGACCTGACTCAGTACCCTATCACACTGTTAATCATGCTCTAGAAGACCCAGTAGGAGGTGCCCTAGATCCAGTGCAACATATTAATTTCCTAAGCCCAGTGTGCTCAGTATTCACGCCATTTTCCTTTTCACTCATGTGAGCCCACTCACTCCAAGCATACTAATTCCTAATTAAACTTTGCTGTTTTTTTCCTTACCTGCATGTGTCATACCAGTTCTTTTTTGTCATGCACAAGAACCTAGAAACGTAGGCAAGGGATTTTGCTCAGTGGTTCTGACATCTGCCTGGCTAGGACAAAGTCCTGAATTTGATCCCCAGTATCACATACCACAATGCCAAACATGGTGGCTCACACCTGTAATCCCAGCACTCAGAAGGCAGAGGCAGGAGGATTGCTGTGAGTTTGAGGCTAGCCTGGGCTATGTAGTGAGTTCAGAAACAGCCTGAACTACAAAGTAAGACCCTGTCTTTAAAATAAATAAATAAATAAAGAGCCTAGAAACCCATCGAAATCCCTCTCACCCATATCTCCCACAGTAGCACAACTGCAGACGGAGTCCTTGAAATGTCTAGAGCCTGGTCTTTACCAGCTTCCTCACTCTCAGCACTGGTATTCTGAGCTTAACCTAAATCTCCCATTAGGCTTGGTTTACAGCGTCTTAGGACTGATTCTCCAGCTAGTACCTCCAAAACTTTTCAAGTTCCTCCTTAAAGCCATTTCTAAAGGCCTCTGAACCATATGGCCAGGTAATCACAGTAAAGACCCCACATACCCTAAGTGTTATAATTAGAATTCTATTCAAACAAGCCAATTTTCCATCTCTGCATTCTTGCTTTTCCTTGGCAATGATGATCAAATATGGCTTTGACACATGGTCCAGGAATGAGTCCATCAGTATGTAACAATATATAGTCCAAAATGCTAAGCTCCTTCCACTGGCTCTTTCAATTAGTAAATGCATGTAAGTTTTGTACATGTGTTTTTATGGTTTAATGGCTCACTTATTTTTAATCCTTGAATAATATTCCATTGCATGGATGTATCAGTTTGTTCATTCACTCTCCTATTCATGGATATCTTGGTGACAGTTTCTGGTGATTCCAAATAAGATAGCTATAAAGATTCCTGTGCAGACTTCCACATAGCTATAATTTTTAACTCAAGTGAGTAAATATCTAGAAATATGATTGGTGGCTCATATAATATGACTATGTTTAGCTTTATGAGACTACATTACTAGCATTCCCATCAGCAAAAGAACATTCCTGTCATTCCACATTCTCATCAGCAAGGTAGAGCTGTTTATTGGCTCTGAGTTGTAACCATTCTAACAAAAATATAGTGTTTTTGCTTTAACTTGCATTCCTTAATAACATATAACATTGAGTACATTTTTGTGATTTTTTTTGGAGTGAGTTTTAGACAAGCTCTGTCTTTGCAGTTCAAGCTAGCCTTAACTCACTATGGAAACCTGGCTGGCTTCGAACTTGCAGTGGTCCTCCTCCTTCATGCTCCTGAGTGCTGGAATTATTTCATTTATGTTTTAATAGTACACGTTTTCAGTACATAACCTTTACACTCCTTAGAGTATCTCTTCATAGGCTTACTTGCCAAGGGTGTATCTTATGTGGTGTCCATGTTGCCTGTTTCAAAATTGTGTTATTTTTGAATTTTAAGAGTTTTTGCATATTTTGGAAATCAAGTTCTTTACCCAGATATATCTTTTGCAGATATGTTGTCCTCATCCATAACTTTTTCTTTCATCTTCTTAACAGTATCTTTTGCAGAGGAGAAATTGTTTATTTAAATGAGTTTAACTTTTCAATTTTTTTCTTCATGCATTATGCTTCTGTGTTGTATCTGAAAACTTATTGCCAAACAAAGTTATTGAGTTTTTCTCCTATTATTCTGTAGAGGTTATATGGTTTTGCATTGTAGATTTCAGACCCATTTATTTTTTTTTTCTTTTTCCAATACTGGGAATTGAACTCAGGAACAAATTTAGGTGCTGCACTTGCCAAGCAGGTGCAGCACCTACATTTATTTTTGTGATAAAAGTAAGGACTATATCTAGATGCATAATTTTTTTTTTTTGCTTTTTGGAGACAGGGTCTCACTTTGTAGTTCAGGCTGGCCCCGAGCTCACTATGGTTAGATGCATAATTTTAAAAATAAGGTCCAGTTTCAGTGCCATTTAATTTAATATACAGCATGTGGACAACTCAAGTTAAAGCCTCAATACCAAAAAACTACAAATCATAATACCAAAAACTAGAAATTGTTGGTACATGTAGAACTGAGGTAAACTGGCCTTTAGCATGAGATTTTATGATTATCTGGCTAGGGGTTAGGCTGTGTTTACAAGCCTAACAATGTCCGAGACTTCAACTTATTCTAGTGTTCATGTTATTGAATCCTCTGTGGTTTTCAGATTTCCTAGAAACTTCTTAGAGTCAAAATTTTGTAGTTCTTCCAGCTGTCACCCACTGTTACTATAAGAAGCACTGTTAAAGTGGTAGCAGAGTGTGGAGGGGGTTAGATTTCAATCTTTTAACAAAACTGTACCAATGGCCTATGACTTTCAAAGTAAAGTCTCCTAGTAAAGACCAGAGAGAACTGGAGTTGTGAACTTCTTTTCCACAAAGCTATATTAATCTGTATTAATTTACCCTTGTCAGGTAAATCTTCATTGTGGATAATGCTCTGGGAATATTTCAGATACTTACTTCTCCCTCTTCTTGGCCAAACATGAAAAAGAATTCCCATTGGTCTTCACTCAAAGAACTGAGTGGGGGTTCTAGAGGTAAAATTCTCATTGGAATGGGCTTTTAGGATTTTAAACTCTCATCTAGTCCATGTTCACCCTTCAGCAACTTGATGAAGTTACTTTGTAAGTATCCCTACCAGTTACTGGCTCCAGCAGCTTCTGCTCCAAATAAGCTGATGTGTATTCTCATATTTTCCTACCTGTCTAATTACATCTAAGAAAAGTTATTGATTTTTTAATTGAGACTTTATTTGTTTTAAGGGTGGGAATGATGACTCTGAAGTTCTTTTTATGTTAAAGTAGAGACTCAAAGTGATTATTTTTTTAAATAATTCTCATCCTTTGTAAATTTCTATTATTTTATCTCCAGAATCATTGTCCTTTACTTGTTTTAGAACAGTTGGTTTATTCTACAATAGTATTAGAATGACTGACCCTTTTCCTTCTCTCCCAGAGGGTTTGACTTCCGTGTGTGTGTGTGTGTGTGTGTACATGTATGTGCTGGTGACTGAACTCAGGGCCTTATGCATACTAAGCAGGCACTCTACCACTGAGTTACACCCTTAGTCCCTATGCTACATCTCTTTAGCAAGCTGTAGCTTTAAGTAGTTCTATTCCAAAAGCTTAGCATACTTGAGTCACCCAATGTTAGATTCCTGTTCTCTACCCTTGGGGCCAGGAATGGAAAAGAAAAGCAGCAGGTATATCAGAAAGGTCTCTCTACACAACTGACAGCTGCTATGGCTTGTTCTTTACTTGCTCTGTGGCCACAGGCATCCTATATCTCTCAGACTCCATGTTCTTATCTGTAACATGGGAACAAAAATCTTCACTGGCTTGGCAAGGTTTTTCAGATGATAGAATGGACTTATGTTTAGGAACATGATTATGAAAATTATAATTACAGGGTTTTATATATATAAAAGATATGAAAGAACACAAGGAAGGGCAGGAGATTTAGTTCAGTGGTTCTGCTGCCTGCCTAGCAAGCACAAGGTCCCTAGTGTGATCCTGGTAACCACATACAATGATATGATATTGGGCATGGTGACTCACGCCCACCAGCAATCAATACCACACACCACAGTGCTGGGTGTGGTGAATCACCTCTAATCCCAGCACTCAGGAGGCAGCAGCAGGAGGATTGCTGAGTTTGAGGTTTGCCTGGGCTACATAGTGAGCTCTGGGCCAGCCGGAACTACAAAGTGAGACCCTGTCTCAAAAAAAAGAACACAAGGAAGTACTTGACTTTCTGTTTCAGATCTAACTTTCCAGGCTGCAGTCCTAAACATCAAGGCACAACTGTTTAGCTGGTGGACTGTGGCAGGAGATATGTCCTCCCTGAGGTACAAGGTCTCTTCCTGACTTTGCCAGATCTTGCCTTTCACTCAAAACATCTTGTACAGTCGGACTCAGAACACATGCCAAACTCTCCATGATCTCCTCACTGCAGTGCCATTGAGTCACCAAAAGCAGCAGAATGGCCCTATGTGGTTTGCAGCTCAACAAGCAGCAGCCAGCTAGAGAGCAAGGTGCTTCCCTCCAAGTGAAGTTGGGTTAATAGTGGGGTAGAAGGCTATTTGGTTGCCTCTTATCAAGTCTTGTGCCTGCTGCTTTGTAGAGGACAGGTGCTCCTCAACATATAATGGGATTACATGTAGAAAGCATTTGTGATTACCTGGTAGACAGGGAGCTGACTTGGTGCTGCTCAGCATCATACGAGAGTATTTTACAGTGTACTGCTAGATCAGGAAAGAGTCAAATTAAAACCATGGTTTGTTTTGAATGTCTCTGCTTTCATATCATGATTTAAAAAAAAAGTCAAGAGCCGTCTGTATTGGAGACTTGGGAGCCTCTGAGTCACTATTGGAGGAAAAAAAAAAACTCTCCCTCACTGCTTTCTTGCATTGGTTCTGAGGTGCAGTTTTCAGAATCTATAATGTGTTGATATTTGGTATTAATCATGGTTTGTAGATCTGGTAAAGTCAGGTGAGTCTGTGTTAGGAAAGCCATCCCCTAATCTACACAGATGCAAATACTAACAGACCCCTGCCCACTCATGTGGACCTTTCATTACAGACAGGCAAGAAGATAGTAGGAATCTAAAGAGGCGCTGAGCCCAAGACTCAGTCAGAATGACCCATACCTTTCTTTGTCAGTTAAACAGGAGACTGAAATCAAGAGTTAATAAGAAGTAGATGGACAATTTAGTCCAGGGAGATAAGAAGCAAGGTGATGGATGACCACTACAGCAACTTTCCTCCTACTATCTTTTTCCTTCTCACTTTGTTCTCTTCATGAATGAACCACTGAAGTAAAATAGAGGCCAGTAGGCACCTGCAGACATAAGCTTGCTTCATGCTCAACTCCTCAGCCCATTTCTAGTTTAAGGAAGCTTGTTTTAGTCCTCCAGGTTGACCTTGGTTTGACTTGGAGTAGTTTGAGCCCTGGTCATTTTTTTGGCATAAGAACTCTTAGACAGGGCCAGAGGGTTAGCTCAGTGGTTCCGGCGCCTGCCTCGCAAGCGCAAGGTCCTGAGTTCGATCCCCGGTAACCACATACAATGCTGGGCGTGGAGACACGCCCACCAACAATCAACACCGCATACCACAATGCCGGACGTGGTGGCTCATGCCTGTAATCCCAGCACTCAGGAGGCAGAGACAGGAGGATTGCTGAGTTCGCGGCGGCTTGCCTGGGCACCATAGTGAGCTCAGGGCCATCCTGAACTACAAAGTGAGACCCTGTCTCAAAAGCAAAAAAAAAAAAAGAAGAAGAAGAACTCTTAGACAAAGTATCCCTGTGGCAATGCACTTTCAGGCCCCCTCCCAATTATTAGAAGCTATTTCTCTCTTCCTCATGAACATTCTTCCTGTCTGCCTCCTTTGTCCTCAACTTCATCCTTTGATTTTGTGAGACATGGACCCAGTTTATGCCATTGTACTTTTAAAACATGGTCTGTAGTGAGTCATGGAAAGAAGCCAGCCCTACAGTCACCAGCTGGATGTGCTGTTATAAAGACTAACACCCAAGAATCCTTAGAAGTCTCCAGGATCTACATCAAGTTCTCAAAATGTCTTTACCTCGATCCAGACATCTCCTCCTGTACTTTGTGGGGTCCAGCTTTCCTACACCAGC
>PVIC010015690.1:0-34889 GCA_004025085.1 Thryonomys swinderianus
TGTAGCCCAGGCAAGCCTCGAACTCAGCAATCCTCCTGCCTCTGCCTCCTGAATGCTGGGATGACAGGCATGAGTCACCACACCTGGCATTGTGATTTGTTGTACTGATTGCTGGTGGGTGTGAGTCACGAAGCCGGCTGTTGTTGTATGTGGTTGCCAGGGACCTTGCACTTACTAGGCAGATGCTGGAACCACTGAGCTAAATCTCCAGCCCATCACCAGGTTTCATGATCGGACATATAATCTCTTCGGTGAAGGTTTTGCATTGTTGTTTAAATGAGAGTTGGAGTTCTTTATATTTTTTGCATGCAAGTCTTTTATTGGCTGATCTGCAAACACTCTACTCCACCCAGAATGTGAAATATCTTTTTGTTATCCTTCAATGCCTCTTTTCTGTGTATTTGTAATTATTTTATAACTATATATTTTAGTACATTTTAGATATACATTATGATCCCATTCTTCATTGAGAGTTTTAACCTCTACGTGATATATCTCGATTCTCATTTTTTCCTATTCTCTTACTCTTCCTGTGACTCCTCATCCCCTATATACATAAACTTTGTTTCCATTTTTTTTTTGTTTTTACCGTCAAAGTCTTTCTTTCCCTTCTTTACTTTCCCCTATTGCCCCTTTCCCTTTTCCCTTTGAACGTTTTCTTCCTATTTCACAATGTCTGTTGGACATTTTGAACATCATTTATATCTTCAGTTTCTCATACTAGAGAAACACCATTTGTAATTTTGCCAAGGTCCAATGTGTCAGTTGTGGTTTTCATGGATATGATTTTGGTGCCAGACTGGAGAGCTCTTCCCCTAACCCCAGCTCATAGGGGTTTCTCTTACGGCTTCGGAACACTTTCTCGGCCCCCAGTTTGCATTTCCAGCTACCCACCACGTGCTGAGTTGCTGTGTGTCTGTGTGTGCACGTGTTGGAGTGACGGTCCTTCCCTGAGTTGCCCACTTGTCTGTCACAGGTCGCAAGACCCTTCAGCATGCAGGCACCTGTCCCCTTCTGTGCGCCCAGCAGGGGTCCTCAGCCCTGGGCAGCAGAGTCCTCCAACTTCACTCCTGGTTTTCATGATTGTCTGATGTCTTGGTAACCCTTCACCCTCGGTCAGCTCTGGAGCCCTGCTGGATGTCCACTCCAAGCTCCTCCTGCCTCTGGCTGGGAAGCAGCCATCCAGAGGCTGGGTCGGGGGAGTCTTCCAACCCGTGAGATTTGTCTGTCTCTACATGCAGATCTCGCTTTCCTGCTTTCTTTTTCTATGCTTTATGTTTTTCAAAACGTGTTTTGTTATATCGTATACAACCTAAATATTTTTCAGCTTCTCACCATGACCATCAAGTCAGTTCTCCCTGTCTTGTGATGCCTGTGATTACAGTGGTCCCCTCGATGGCAGCCGGCAGAGCAGGTGGGAGGATGGGGGTGGGATTTTAGGGCTCTGTCTGCGCCAGTCTCTCTCTCTTTTAATAAATTGAGTTTATTGGCACATTTTAGGGATACACTCTGATTGCATTCCTCTGTGGGCATTTGTACCTGTACACGACGTATCTTGATTCTCATTTTTTCCCATCCCCAGCCTCCCTCCAATCCCTTCATACACCCGAGCTTTGTTTCCGTGTTTTCCTATGCTAGGCTCTTTACCACAGGGCTCCCCCGCATGTCTGCCTATCTGGTGGTGCTGACGTAGGCACCTTGAGCTCCCAGGACATGCTCTGCTTGTGGCAGGACGTCTGTTCTTCCCTAAGCTCCAGGATTGAATTTTTGCACCTTGACTCCTGAGCATTACTGGCGTGTAGTGTTCTTGTGCTGATCTGTTGGGTTCAGGAGGACGTGAGTCTTCACACTTGAGTGTGGACGTGTCATGCCGGGAGCCATGGGGGACCCAAGTTCAGGGAGCTTCCCTGAATTTGTGGGAGGGGATGTTTGAGAGCCTCTGCAGAGGCACATGCTGAAAGGCACAGAGGCCTCCATGAGAAAAGAGGGTTGCCGGCCTGTGAACGGGCAGAGGCTGTGCCCGGGAAGTCCTGTGCCACAGGGTGAGAGGAGAGGGCTCCAGAGAAGGACGGGGCACAATGAGGTCTTGAAGATCCACTGTCGTGAAGGTCATGGCTTCTTCATGAGGGTTATTGTGACCCACTGGGGTGTGGACAACTTAGAGATCAAACAGAAGGCTTCTGAGAGGGTGGTGGTGGTGGGTCTAAGTGACATCTGCGTGACTGTGGTACGGGCACAGCTGCCCGCCCATCCTCAGCTGCCAATGGAGCTGATGTTATGGCAGAGGGAGAAGCAGCACTAGACTGTGTTAGGCCCCCCTGCTGGTACCAATGCCACCCTGGTCTACGATAGCAAGTTCCCCGGCAGGACCTGGGGCCTCTCCACCCCCAACCAGAAAACAGCAACAATTCCATAGTTTTCTTCACCCTTAATCCAGGCAGATGAAAAACTTCCTCCATTTTAACTTCAGGGTAATTCGGGACTTGAGTTCCCTTCCATTCTGGAAGGTTGCCATCTACCTTTTACCCAACTCCCCGTGTTCACATCTTACCTGGCTTCATGTAAGAATAGAAGTTAAGACTTTTGCAAACCCTGGCCCAGGACTCTCACCTGGGACACGGAGTCGGCTGGGTGTGGGAGCTCCATCCTTTCCCTCCATCATTCCCACAGGACTCAGGTGAACTGTGAGAAATGGTAAAGTTGCCAGGTGACAGGATACAGAGCGAGGAGTGATTGCATTTCTCTTTGCTGTCATTAAACACTCAGAAGTACAGTTTTAAAATGTTGCCACTAGCATTGCAGATGTGAAATACCCAGGAATAAATGAAGTGGATGATGATGAAATTCTGCCAATTATAGAACTTTGTGGAAATAGAGTGACTCTCCTATCTGGTATCTTCCTAAGCTGGATGACACATTGTTGCAAAATGTCCTTATCTACAAATGCCTTTGTGAGCTCAACGCCTTTCCAATCAAAAATTCCCGGTGACATTTTATGGAATTTGATACCTATTCTGAAATTTATATGAAAGTACAAGGGGCCAAGAAGTGTGGAGGCAGTTTTGAAGAAAGACAGTTGGAGGCCAGCTCCCCTGGCCACCACCCCAGGACCCGACAGGTCCACAGGGCCCAGCACGCTGCGGATCGGGCCCCCAGTCTTCTGCTCTCCACATGCTGAGCCCTCTCTCGATTTGTCTGACCTGTCCCCGTCAGCGTAGGCTGCGCGACACAGGCCTGCAGACAGGGGCTGCTCCGTAGCCCCTCATTTCTCACAGTGCAGGAGACAGGGGCACTCAGGCTGCCGCCAACGTGGCCCCTCCTCTGTCGGGTGGGCCTGCCGTAGCCTCCTCCGACCCCAGTGTCTCCTCACCGCCCATCTCCCAGTGCAGCCACATGGGGTCCACAGCTTTTCCCGCATCCTTTCCCCCTCATTCCGTAGCGTTAACAAGCTGATGCTGGGCTCTTGGTTTGCTAATTTTTTAAGAATCTCATTTAAGATTTAAAAACTTTTTTTCTCACACGTGCCCATTTGCCTCGTGTGTCCAGTTGGGTACCGTGAGCGGTTCTCCCTCTTCTGATAGTCTGTCCACTGCTTTCACTGCCCGCTGCTTCTCCATTGGGGTTTTGGCCAACTCGGCGGCAGGTCACTTATCCAGCCTGCGGGTGCAGCAGACAGCGGGAGAAGCAGCACATTTTAAGAGCGGAGCCCCAGGGCTGCCCTCCCTGGCCCGTCGGGCTGTACACCTGCTAGTCTTGCCCGAGTGCGACTCACAGAACCTGCTGTGTGCTCCGCGTCCTCCAGGCTGGGGCGAGGCGAGCGTGCGCGGTGCCCACACGGGCGTCAGAGGTGCTATCTGGATGGTGGCTCCTGCGCTCAGGGCCCTGTTGTCTGTGCACCGCGGGCCCCGTATACTATGGAATCCTGACCTCAGTGACAGACTCGCCCACACCCTGGGCTGGCTAGGGCAGCAGAGCCCTTGCCCCTGCCCTGTTCCTGGAGAGCCGGCTCTGTGGCCCTACCTTTCTCCTCCAGGCTCCCTGCTGGCTCCTGCTGGAGCCAGGTCCCCACCCCAGGGTGGGGTTATCAAGTATCAGGCTGGCCGCTCTCTCTTTCTACCCTTGGCTCTTTCTGCTGAGCTCAGCTGCGTATTTGCAAAACACTACATTTTAAGCCAGTTTGTCTCTGGGATGAGAGCGGGAGAGTAGCTGTTTGCATCATTTCGGGCCTCAGATTCCAGGAAACAGGTCCCAGTGTTCACCCTGCTCGGCTTAGGGCCAAGCGCAGTCTTCGTGTAAGATAATGACTCTGCTCTCACTGGTCTAGAGCATGTGGGTCTGGACTTCAAGAAAAAATTAATTTTGCAATTCTTTCAACCTAAGCTTTTCCCAGTGAAGTGTTGGGCTGTAGCAAACTGTTGGCATTAGCCCTCTCTGACCCTGCAGGAATGGGCAGCGGTGAGGGCTGACTTGCCTGTCCTTGGTCGCCGCAGGGTGACAGCATTTAGGACTCTGTCCGCTGCAGCCGCCCACAGGTACGAGTCGTCCAACAGCAGGTGATCCTGATGCAGTCAGGGGTGTCCAGCAGGTGAGCCGTAGGCTAGGCAAGTAACTCAGCTCTGTCTCCAGGGACCTGTTGAAGGCTGGTGCTCATTTGCGCATGGCTCTCCTGGCTTTCATAAGTTGCTAATACTGAAAATTTGTGAAGGATCCATGTTTTTCTGCAGCATCACTGAATTTTGGAGGTATTTCAGGAATTCTTGGGGGATTCCACAAGGGCCATCAGTGGGTATATTGAACAATTTCAGAAAAACATTTTCAGACACTTAAAATTGTTTGGATTCTGTTGGCTTTTTGTTTGGTGGAATTGCATTAAAAACTTACATTAGAAAGAAGAAGCAACTTGCATGCATGTTGGCTGACTGCCTGGATTCGTGTTACCTTGGGTCTCCTAGATATCCCGCAGGGGTCATGTGATGGGCACGCTTCTTCCTGGCAGTTAGCCTGTGTGGATGGCATCCTAGATATTTATGCCATTTCTGCAAAACTTGATAAAAACATTTCAGGCTTTAAGATTTTTGTTAATAAATTGGTCAGCACCAAAACTATATAGTATTTAAAAAAATTCTTGAAACCAATCATTATTCTGTTTTGCTTTTGACCTTTGGCCAGACACTGTATATCAGTTTAGTGTAGTACCCTACATGCAGACCTGGGAGAGGCTGGTGCAGTATTGCTAGAATGTTTCCTCTGTAGAGAAGGGCACCCCTTAAAATGAGGCTGTTGGTTTTATCTGAAGATCTCATTCCACTCTGACAGCCTTCCTGGGCATTTTGAATTAGATTATTCTCCTGGACATGCCCAGCCAGGACCAACCATCACAGTCATTTAAACTATTTGTAAGAGTAGTGACAAAAATAACAACCTCAAATTGCAGTGTATCCTGTATTTAAAAACACTGGGAAATACCAAATGACGGATGTGTTAATTTGTGCTTCCAGATCAATTTCTTTGCTGGGGGGAGCGGCACTTTTAATATAGAGACGATTGTGCCGCCAGGAAAGGCACACATACTTGAACTTGGTGTAACTGTAACTCCACCATCAATTTAAAAGTTTCAGTTCTCTAATGATTTTTGGAACTAGGCTCATGATGCCCACTCATCTCAAATGCTAAGAGAGTCTATGAAGTGTAACCAAAGGAGGGACTGCTTCTCTCCGGGTTAAAGATGGCTGGTCCCGGCTTGCAAATCAGAGAGGACGGATGGGGTCAGTGTGAACTGGGGTGCGCAAAGCCTGCCTCACACACAGTGGTCAGATGGAGCCACTCATTCCTATGGCTGGGTTTCCATGTGGTTGATGATTGGCTTTAAAGCAGAAAAGCTGCTCTGTGGGATGAGCAGGGGTCGTGAAGTGGCTTTTTGTCAGCAAGGGTGGTGTTGATTAATCATAAAGGAAGAGGTAAAGGTTTTGGCATAGGACCGTTTTTATTACACTGTGTTGACATTTGGTGAAAATGCTTCCCACACGGCTTGTGGGGACAGGACTATGGTACCAAAGCCACAGGGAGGTGCTCGCGAGTCCTGTCGTGCTCAGACCCCCGTGGCCTGGCCAGACCCCTGGCAGCTCTGGCCTTGCTCAGGGGCAGCGCTCATGTGGCCCAGTGTCCAGGTTGCAGCAGGGTCTCCGGTTCTTAGGGGCCCTCGAGTGACTTGCCCAGCTTCCTTCTTGCTGTGAGGACAGGGCCACTGCTGAGCCCTTTCCCGATTGTTGTAGTGACCATCACAGTGACTGAGGACAGTGCTGACTTGCGCTGCTCTCTTTTCCATAATTTTAAGCATCTTGTGAAAGCATTTTATAATTTTAACTAAGAAGTTTGCTTCGCTATCCCAAATAATACCATCAATTTTTAATTTATTTTACAAGAAAGAGTATTAATGTTATTTTTCCAGAAAATACCTCCAAATCATTCCAGTTCTGGGAATATGGCTTGAGCATGTGATTCTCAGTGGGGAAGCTGTGTGCACGTGGTAGTGACGTGTGCAGAAGGATGTGGAAACTGACAGAAATTACTCAGCTGTCCTCCTCAAGGAAAGTCATCACATGATTTTCAGGGTGACACAGTGATAATTAAGAGACAGGCCGGCCTGTTGCTCAGAAAGGGCACAAGCCATGGTACTGCAGCTGTGATCAGCACCGTGAAGAACCCTGCCGTGTCTCTGGCACCCATGGCGGCCACGGCTCCTCTGAATCCCGCGGTGTTGGCCGCGCGTGTGTGCTCCCTGCGCCTCTGATTGTGCTGCCACGTGCTGGGTCCGGCGGCTGCTCAGCGCCCCCGGGGGCTGTGTGCTTGGAGCGACTCCACCCATCCAGGGTGTCCTCACGGCTGCGTCCTGGACAGGCCTACATGCTCCTGGGTGTCAGTGCCCTGGTCCTGATGGAAGCCATGTGGCTCTTCTGGCTTTGAAAACCAAAGGAAAACCGTGGCATTCCACTTGATTGCAGTTCAGATTTTCAACATGGTGTATAAAAATTAATTCAACTACAGTGCACACTGACTCCCGATCTGTGGGTCCCTTCCCGTGCCCAGGCCTGTGTCTGAAGACTATAGTGGGCTGCCTCCTCTGATGTGAGCTGGTGTGGCTGGTGGGTGGCGTGTCTGTGTGCGAGCCATGGTCACGGAGTCCCCACCTCTCTCCGGTTCTGACACGCTGGCCTCACCCCAAGGAGCCCTGGACCTGTGGAACGGCTGCCCAGGCCAGATCCGTCTGTGGGCCGCCTGCGGATGCTGCTGCTCGCTGGGACGGCTCTCGGCAGTGGGATTGTGCCTTTGCTGCGTGGCTTGCTTCCCTGGCCGTGCCCCGAGGGCCGAGCTGTCCTGTGTCAGCCCTTCCCGCCTGTCGTGGCTGAGGAGTACCTCCTGTGTCTGCACGCCCCACAGCAGCTGCCAGGCTGGGGGATGCTCGCCCTCGGCTCCTGCGCGTGGCACTGACGAGAGAGTTAGCCTCGAGTGTGGAGGCAGCACGCAGGTCTACCCCGGCCAGCCCTCTTTCCTGGCCTCGGGCCTCAGGGCGGTCTGGGTAGCGGGTGTCAGGCGCCCTGAGCAGCAAGGGCCTCGCTTACTTACGGGCTCTCCAAGCTTACTCTGGGACTGCTGACACTGCGAAGTGCTTATGTGTGTCTGTGGCTGATTCCTAAGTCATTTGTGCTCTCTGTTCGTATCCAGTTCAGCTGTGAGTTTGCCCGTGAATTCTGTCCCCAGCCTTTCTGATGGGCAGACATCTTTCCCATTGCAGAGCTCCTCTCTGGGACTCTATCCGCCCATCTCCCCCTGGGCACGGCCACCTTGACCTCCTGCTCCCCTGTGCCTCCCACAGGCTGACTGCCGCAGGCTGTGTCTCCTGGCATCCACAGTCACTGAGGCAGGAGCCGGCCTTTGGCTTTCGGTATCGATTAGCCGGCCTGATCTGGGTTGGAATTCTCCCCCAGGCTGGGCCTTTTCCCTCTGGTCAAGCAGAGCGTCGTTATTAGGCCCCTCTGTCTCCCCTCTGTCTCCCCCTGCCCTCCATCCCCTCCCTCTCCCCTCCCTCTCCCCTGCCCTCCCCTCCCCTCCCCTGTCCTCCCCCTCCTCTCCGCTGTTTCTTCCCTTTCTCTTTGAGAACCTCCACCCCCAGGCCTGCCTGTGAGCCTCGGCCGTCCAGAGCTCTCCTCCCCTGTCTCCTCCAGGCGACCTCGCCGTCCATGGATGCCTGTGTTACCTGTGCCTGTGATCCCTAAATTGATGTTTACTCTGCGTCTCCCTGCAGGGTCCAGAAGCCTGTATCTGTCTGTCTCCTTGTCACTTACGCCGTCGTCTCAAAGCGTCTTTAATTTAACATGACTCAAACCTAATTACTGATTTCTCTCCATTTTAACCTGCAATGACATCAGTCATTACATTTTAGTAAATATTATCATTACCCAGCCTTCCTCCATGCCCTTTATCCATCTGTTATCCATCCCGAAGGCCGCCACTGGGAAGCAGAGCCACTGGGAGCAGAGATGGCATGGGAACCGGAAGCGGAGCGGGCGAGGGACCCGCCCCCAGGATCCTCCGGGCCTCCGAGGACCTCCGAGGATGCTGCTCCGAGGACGCTGCTGGGCCACGGCGGGCCGAACTGCAAATGGTACTGAGGGTTTTCTCTTGGGCTGTTCAGAGGGACGTTGCTAGACCATGACTGAGCTCAGGAGGACAGGCAGAAAATTAGGACGATGGCGCAGAGGGGGATGCAGAGGACACAGGTGTCCGCTGAGAGGTGTGAGGTGAAGTGGGGCTGAAGGAATGTGCCGCTGCTCGTGTTTCGTGAGTAGTTAATCGTCAGAAACTCACGTGAGCCCCTTGCCGAGGTCACACAGTGCATGTTATGTAGTGTCGAGGGGGAGGCCGAGATGGAAAGAGGGCTCTGGTTGCTCCACGCCTTTGTGTCTGTCTTATAAAACTCTGAGATTTCCTTGTGGTGTATGGGAATCATTCCCGGGCGCTAAGCTGTGAAGAAAGTATGCTGGGAATGCTTACGGCTGGAAGTGGGGCAGGAGGCTGAGGCAGGAGGTGTTTGCTGTGAGATGGGTCCAAGTGTCGGTGCTGCCGGGACTCCACCTCTGAGTTCCCTGCTCTACCCCGCCCTCGTAGCCCTGTGCCTTCCTGCTTCCAGGGTTTGCCCTGGGATGTTATTTTCCCGCAACTGCCTGTGTTTTTCTTCCCTCTCTGTCCCGCAGTCTCCATTTGCCCACCTTGGTCACCCTTTTCCCTCTGGATTTTGAACAAATGTAGCTACTTCTGCTGGTTTCTCAATGCCTGGGACCAAACAGGGAGTCTCTTGCATTGACAGTGATGGCCTTAGAGTGACAGAGACACCAAAGTGAAACAAACGGACATGTATGATGTCCCTAGGGACAGAAGAGTAGGAACAAAGAAACTGAGGAAATGTCACAAGAATAAAAAGAGAAAGGGAGGCCCTGGGCTGGCCAGATTCATGTGCTTTAGTTCCTTTTCTGTTGCCAAGAGTGAAACGCCAGCCATAGGTGATGTTACCCTTCTGTTTTCTCTGACTTTATGGATAACAAGTCTGTAAGGGAAAGAATATGGATTTGGCTTTTTGTAAAAGGGAGAGACAGTGAACCCCCAGCTTTTCTCTGGATGTAATTTTGATAAAGAGAAGCTTGCGATATCTTCTGATACTGCATTCTTCTCTGAGCTACGAATGGAAAAATCTCATGTCCTGAAGTTCTGAAGAAACTGTAAGCAGTTTTAAGATAGCAGCCTTCACCTCTTTTAGCCATTTACTATAATGCCGTTTCAGACTTTATAAGAAATCTGGGAACTTGGGGCAATTTTATTTCTTTCTCTGTTTCTTTCTGTCTCTCTCCCCCGCTCTGTGTCTCTGACTCTTTCTCTATCTCTGTCTCTCTCTCCTGAAGAGCCTTGAGTTGAGCTTTATTGAAAAGACTTAAACATAATAACCAGAATCAAATAGACAGAACCTCGAAGTCCAATGTCTTTTGCTTCCCTTGCATGTCCTTGGATCTGTGTCCCTTTACAAGTCCCAAGTCACCATGGGAACCCATTGGCAGTGAGCAGGCTGATCATTATAACCCCATTGAGAAGTGATTTCATATTCTGATATTACTTAATCGTAATTACATTGAACTTGCCATGTAATTAGGTGTTTATTTGCCATGGAACTTTTATATTTCATCAAAACGATGTGATTTACACACAGCAAGGTAATTATCCTGTGATTATGAGGCTGTGACCTTGAACTGTACTTTAATAATTAGGTATGGTTTGGCAGGTAATTAGGCCACTGGGCAGATCGTGCTGCCATCCACGGGGGCCACATGCAATAGTCACTGACCTCCTTGTGGGAGCTGACGCGGGGCTGGGGCTGTCACCTGCCCCAGCACCTCCACTCCTCCTGGAGTCACGCTGTGTGTGTGCTGGACTCGGTTCCGAAGCTAGGAGTGCACTGCCTGCTCCCAGGGCGGCGCTTGGCCATGGGCCTGATGTCCCAAGGTGATTCCTGGGGCCTCAGGTGGGGCAGGGTGGGAGTGGAGTCTCTTCGGGCTGTGGGAGTGGAGGAGCTCCATGCATAGTGGAGGAGAGCTCTGGCCACTGAGAGAGCATCAAGTCAGCCCGCCCCGTGGGCTGTGCGGAGGCACATGGCTGACGGGACAGCGGGACCTGCCCAGACCCAGGAACCGCAGACTGGACAAAGGGAAAACCGAGCTGCAGTGAGGGGGCGACCTAGCTTCAGGTCCCTGTGGACACACAGGTGACCCTGACCTACTGCATTCTTCTGTTGCGTGCTCGGACCATGCAGTCCGAGTCCTGGTGTTGACAGGTAGCAGTGGCGGTGGTCAGTGTGACCCCAGGACAGTTCCCCTCCTACCTCTCTGCATGCTCAGGCTGCCTGTGAGACTGGGGATGGGCTCACCTCAGAATGAATCCTGGTGGGGAAGATCTGACATCACTGGCCCTGTCAGATCAAGGCATCTAGTCAAAGGCTCCCAAGGACACTTCTAAAGGAGACTTCCAGGCAGTTTCAACCGGGCACTGTGTGGAACATGCACATTAGCGTGCAGACATGCATGTGGGAGTATGATACTTGTTAAATACACTTGTCACAGCTGGGCACACCTCTAATCCCTGTACGCAGGAGGCTGAGGCAGGAGGATCATGGGAGTCTGAGGTCAGCCTGGGCAACATAGTGAGTTCAAGTCTGAATCACATAGTGAGACCCTGTCTCAGAAAACCAAAACAAAAGAAACTTTTCATCTCCTTACTCCCTAGGCTTTTGACTTTCAAAGACGTTTCCAGTGTATTTGGACCAGAAAGTATTAAAAGTATCAGCATTTTCCCCTGGGGATTCTTAGTGATATACCAGGTTCTGTCACATTATATTTTTAAAAGCTTCACCTTCCAGTTTGGTATGATGGCAAAGTTTACTTTTTGTGGAGGAAATTTGCCCCATCACACTTGTTTCGTGTGTCTTCATTTTAAACTTGATTCAACTAGTGATTTATCTGAAGTCTGTTCTCTGGACCTTCTGATTGTTGACACTCATGGAACTTGACTGCCCACTGGAATCTATTGTTTGTAATTACTTACAGTTAGTTTATGTTCCCAAATTTATGACCACATTTATTGTGGCCCATTTATTTGATTAGGCATATTCTTGTGATTATAATATTGCTTCAAAGATTAATTTACTAAACATATAATGTGATGCTTTTAATTAATCACATGCCATAGTGTGAAGCTCATGACAGAACCTAATGGTCAGGACCTACAATTTATGGGCCATTAATAACCCATTAACTCATCTACTTGCATGACCTGCAGGTCCATCAGTGTGATTGAGAAGAGACCTAGATGATCCTAAAGGTATTTTATATAACTTCCGGAAAAATTCCAGGAAAAGTTCATTCCTGGATAAAAAGGGAGTGGAAGAAAAAAGTTCATGAATTTTACATATGACCCATTTCCATTCCCAAAACATGAAACTGTTGCTATGAGTAGCATTATAGTTTTCATAGTTGTCCCCTAATGACATTGCTTAAGTGACATGACTAACTCTTTCTTCTCATCCTTAAAAAAGAGAGGGAGGGAGTCCAAAATGATTTTTGCAGATCCTTGGAATGCATGATATTGGGCATAAATTTTAATTGGGCTTCATTTACTAAGTGCTGTATTACCTCATCCTTTAGTTTTAGCTATGGATTTTCTATAAATCTTCATATGGCTAAACATGATAAACTGCTCAACATATCACAGAACAAGGCAGCGCTTATTAGCACTTGAGAAGTTATTGATTCCTTGTCTTGATTAATCTTTTATGGGTCTCTGTGGTATTAATTCCAGAAAAAAGTCTGTGGGTTCCACCGCAGCAGAGCTTGCTCGAAGTTCCTACTTCAGTGATGAGATTTTTGATGCCCCTGCTATTAGTCTAACTTTGACTTGCTGGCTCTGAATTTCTTTTGGTATCTATTTATCAACCATGACCATTTTAAAATCGAATTTATTTTAAGGTGTGCCAAGAAGATATGACCAAAAAGTGTGTGTTACACTGAAGGGTTAAAAAAAAGAATGTTTATTTATTTATGCTTTAAAGTAACATTCATTCTCTTTCATTATATAAATTAAAAAATTTATATGGATATCTTTTTGGCAAGAGCTCTCTTTTTAGCGTGAAAAATAGTGTTGCTGTTTTTCTGAACAATGGAGTGCTCCCATGCCGAATTTCACTGTTGGGTCCATGTATGAATGAACCTGCTTCCTGTTGCCATGACAGACACTTGCAGGAAACAGCTGAAAGGAGGAAAAGTTTGTTTTAGCTCATGGTTCTAGAGGTTTCAGTCCCCACTCCATTGGCTCTGTTGCTATCCAGCACATGGGAAGGCTGTGCATCAAGGACAGAGCGAGTAGTAGAAGAAACAATTTGCCTCAGGGTGCCTGGGAGGCAGAAAGAGGGTGGGCCTGATATCCCTTCAGGAGCACCCCCACTGAGTCAACTTCCACAGACTCAGCTTGAGAAGTTGTTGATTCCTTATCTTGATTGATCTTTTATGAGTCACTGGGGTATTAATTACACAGAGAGCCAACTTTTTCCCAGGGAGACCAACCTCCTTCCACGAAGACCAACTTCCTCTCACAAAGACCAACTTCCTCCCATGGAGACCAACTTCTTACCATGGAGATCCAACCTTCTTCCATGGAGACCAACTTCCTCCCACAGAAATCAACTTCCTCCCATGGAGACCAACTTCCTCCCGTGGAGACCAACTTCCTCCTGTGGAGACCAACTTCCTCCCATGAAGACCAACTTCCTCCCATGGAGACCAACTTCCTCCTGTGGAGACCAACTTCCTCTCATGGAGACCAACTTCCTCCGATGGAGACCAACTTATTAACATGGAGACCAACTTCCACAGAGACCAACTTCCTCCTATGGAGACCAACTTCCTCCTATGGAGACCAACTTCCTCCCGTGGAGACCAACTTCCTCCGATGGAGACCAACTTGTTAACATGGAGACCAACTTCCTCCCACAGAGACCAACTTCCTCCCATGGAGACCAACTTCCTCCGATGGAGACCAACTTGTTAACATGGAGACCAACTTCCTCCCACAGAGACCAACTTCCTCCCATGGAGACCAACTTCTTACCATGGAGATCCAACTTCCTCCCATGGAGACCAACTTCTTCCCACGGAGACCAACTTCCTCCCATGGAGACCAACTTCCTCCCATGGAGACCAACTTCCTCCCATGGAGACCAACTTCTTCCCACAGAGACCAACTTCTTCCCATGGAGACCAACTTCTTACCACAGAGATCCAGCTTCCTTCCACAGAGACTATCTTCCTCTTGTGGAGACCAACTTCCTCCCACAGAGATCAATTTCTTCCCGGGGAGACCAACTTCCTCCCGTGGAGACCAACTTCCTCCCACAGAGACCAACTTGTTAACATGGAGACCAACTTCTTCCCGTGGAGACCAGCTTCCTCCCATGGAGACCAGCTTCCTCCTACGGAGACCAACTTCTTACCATGGAGATCCAACTTCCTTCCACAGAGATTAACTTCCTCCCATGGAGACCAACTTCCTCCCATGAAGACCAACTTCCTCCTACAGAGACCAACTTCCTCCCATGGGGACTAACTTTTTACCATGGAGATCCAACTTTTTCCACATAGACCAACTTTCTCCCGTGGAGACCAATTTCTTAACATGGAGACCAACTTCCTCCCCCAGAGACCAACTTTCTCCCCCAGAGACTAACTTCCTCCTATACAGGTCAACTTCCTGCCATGGAAACCAACTTTTACCATGGAGATCCAACTTCCTCCCACGGAGACCAACTTCCTCCCACAGAGTCCAACTTCCTCCCACAGAGACCAACTTCCTCCCACAGAGACCAACTTTCTCCCATGAGGACCAATTTCCTCCCGCAGAGACTGACTTCTTCCCACAGACCTCTACTCCCTGAAAGTTCCCCCACTCCCAGTGGCTCCACAGGCCTGGGACAAAGCTGTTGGCATATGAGCCTGTAGGGGACATTCGAGGTCCCAGCTACAGCACAAGGACATCAAGCTATGAAACTGATGTAAGTGAAGCTTTTCTGTCTTTACAAAGGCCCAAACCACCTGGAAGCTGCAGGATTCCTGCTGTAGTCTGGACATGGGGCCAGGGTAATGATTGGGTTTTTGGGGAGTCTGGGAAAAATGGTCAGAGTTCCTGGTTTACGAGAGAAAAGCGCTTTCTGGGGGAGTTGGTCTGGCAGGGAAGGGGCAGCTGGGCTCCCACGCTGTCTCCGCCCCCAGCTCACAGGGCAGGGAGCAAGTGCTCCTGGTTAGCACAGGCACACCTGCAGCCCTGCGTGTGTTCGTTGGCTGGGCAGAGACAGCGGAGCGGGCTGGCTGAGGAGTTTGCGGTTGGCAGGAATTCACAGGCTGGGGTGAACACAGAAGGGAAGGACCCGTGGACAGGGAACGGGCCGAGTGCGCCAGGATCTCGTGCTTGGGCTCTCGTTACAGCCTCACTTTCACACGTTCACAGGGTGTGATTCGGTAACAAGCAGCCCTTCGCTCAGCACTTGAAGTGAGTGGCAAAATGCCGCAGTGAGTCTTCAGCTCTCCTGAGCCAGTGGACCGGGCCTGTGGGTGGCCACAGTGTCTTGAGCAAGAAGCTCCCATCTCTCTGTGGTCCTTGCGGTGCCCAGGTCAAGAGGGCCACACACTCCCTCCCTGGGGCAGCCGTGGGCAGCGCTTCCACTGCGCCAGCTCCGGGAAGCCTCTGGTTTACCTGGGGTCACAGACTTGGGGACCAGGGCGTCCAGGTGAAATGGAGGTACGGATTAGTCCGGAGCTAACTAGCAGGGCTCACTCTTTAAAAACTTTTATCATGTTAATTTTAATCCGAAATCAGAAAGATCTGGATTGGAAAACCAGCCCCTTCATTTACCAGCTTTTTGATCTCGGGCAAATGACTTAATTGCTTTTATTCATCGCTCTAATCTCTGCTTCAGAGGGTGTGAATGGAGCTCGGTTGGGCAAAGTAAAGCGCAGAGTGCAGAGGAGGTGCTCAGAACATGGTGGCTATTATTACTTAATGACCTGAAGTTCCAGCGAAAGCTTTGGTATGATGTAATAAAAATAATTGAATCCTTCAATAATGACTGATGTTGAATTAATTAGTGAATATCTGTGTGCCGGGAATCGGACAATAAAGATGAGAAGCTCCCACACCCCCAGAGCCGCGTCTCCAGGCGATCTCTCCTGGTGGAGTTTCCAGGCCACGCCTTTGTTCTGGGCTGAGTGTGCAGACGAGGCAGAGGGGAAGATTGGCATCTGGAGATTTCTGTTTTCAGTGGAATAAACATCACAGCTCTCTGTGATACAGGTGATGCGCACCCGGTATCTGTTAATGCAGGACTCAGGTTGAGTTTCGTCTATCCTCTCAGGCCTGGGAGTTCAGTGCTGGGAGAAAACTCAACCAGCTTCCCCAGAGGTGCCTCCCTCCCCCGGGTGAAGGGTGATCGGAAGTCACCCGGGGCCTCTGTGTGGAGTGAGGTGTGCCAGGGAGCCTTCTCAGGCCAATGGAAGGGCAGCGTGGATCCTGCGTGGAGGCCACTGTGTGGAGAGCCCAGGAATGGCCAGAGGGGTGGGACAGGCAGGAGGCCGCAGGCCACAAGCGGGGGAGGAGGTGTCGGCAGGCAGAGCTCCGAAGTGTGCAGCCTCAGATGTGTTTGTCAGCTTCCAAATCAAGAAATAAATCGAGTCAGTGCAGTATTGGCTCCAGTGAGTCACTGGGAAAATAAGCTAGAAGAGTGTCAGGGTTCGAGTTGTATCACCAGTGCATTAAAACGCCACTCCAAAGCAATCAGGCAGGGTGGCCAGGACCCCACGGGTGACAGGCACTCCCTTCTTTCCTGCCCCTTTGTGCTCCCCTTCCCCTGCTCCTGCCCAGCCCCCACCCCGGGCGTCCTGCTTCAGGTGTGTGGATAGCTATCTTCTGTTGTTGCCCACATCCCGGCAGAAACAGACCCCAGGACACACAGATACAGACACACACACAGACACAGACAGACACACAGACACAGACACAGGTGCACATACACAGACACACAGAAGCACACACAGACACCTCAGGTCACCAGCAAGCACCCCCCTACTCAGGGTCCTCTGCTGTGTGCCCTTAGCTGACCTCTGTAGGATATGAACCCCCAGCAGGAGGAGGGGCGCTGTCTCCAAACAGCAGGTGTCATTTTTGTCCCCAGAGTCTTCTCTTTTCAGGATTAGTCCTGAAATGAGCATCTCTGAATGCTAAGATACCACAGCTCCGCCCAGTAGCCACTGTGGTCAGGTGTCCCCATCTGATCTTCACCTGGCCCCCAGTGCCCACCATGTCTCCTGCCAACCTCGCAGCGAGCAGTTGGCTGTGGGCCTGTGGAGCTGTGGTGGCCTGCAGTGGGCCTGCCAGGGTTGTGATGAGGGCAGAGGGAAGGCGAGAGACCAAACCCCGTAGCGGGACTGTGGCCGCCAGTTAGCGTCGCCGTCCGCACCCTCCACAGCAGGAAGAGAACGTGCGTACACTCTTCTAGGGCACACACGGGTCCCCAGGCTGTCACGGGTGGGAAGGATGGACGGCCAGGTCCTTAGCACCTAAGCATGAGCTGCTGCGCGTGCGCGGTGTGAGGGGCCAGAGAGGACAGTCGGGTCCTGCTGGCCGTCCTTGCGAGGGAGGGGCAGCGAGGACACACAAGTGCTCCCTGGCACAGAAACAGGAAAATGAACTCTCCATCCCAGAGTGCACGTTAGGGAAATCTTAGTGTACGCCTCCCACACACTTTCGGGAAAAGTCCTGAGACGGACACACTTGAGGCTGTTTACTCAGCCTTAGAGTCCGCCCTCACTTAGACCCTCTCCGCCCCCTGGGGTGGGTGGGCGTCTGGCATAGTCCTCGGTCTGAGTCCGCACCCTGCTGATGAAGGCCAGTCCCCCAAAGCGGCGGTGCTGCCTCTGTCTGGAAACAGGAAGATCAGAGTGGCAGATGGCTGAGGGAAGGGGTCAGTGGAAGCAGGGAAGAGAGCAGGACGGCCGGGGCCAGAGGGCAGCAGCGCGGCGCCCTGTGCCATGACCCAGCGGGCCGGGGAGGCTGCGGGTGTGCCCTGTGCACAAGGCCCCCGGACAGCGGCATGCTCCTCCCTCAAGAAGGACGTGCGCCCAGCACTGAGTTAATTTCCCCCTCAAGGGCACCTCGTAATTCCTACCAGCTTTGGTGGGGTTTAATGTTTTCCTGTCTTCTAATGGACAGTAATTGAAATGGATTTATTATCTAAATTATTCCTCAGTTCAGGATATCACTTAGAAAAATGGGACTATAAAATGAGATCTTCGCAGTCAGAAAGCAACCCGTGGTGAACCGGGGGGTTATGGTCAGATTCCTCTGGCTCCGTCTCCCCCATAGATGGAGTGGTCTTTCAAATTTGGAAAATTTATTATATTATAAATTGGGTTTAATATCTCCCTTTTCCCAATTGAGAAAAATTGTCAGGAGAAACACGCCCAGTTTTACAGGCAGTTTTGGACTCAGGACTTTGCAGACGAATGTCCCGGGGACTGTGGTCCCTGTGACGCTGTGGCGTCCCCGCCCCCTCAGCGGCCCGCTGGCAGTCTCCTCCGCCGTCCTCCCTGGGCCCGGCCCGCACCGGGGCTGGCCGCCTGTGGCCGCCTCGGACCCTGCCTGCACCTGCGCTGCTGCCCTTGCTGCCCTCCCCGCTGCTCTCCTCGTCTCTTCCTGCCTCTCCCTGGGGCCTGCTCGCCTAGGAGGAGGCTCTGGGTGCAGCCAGAACCGGTGGTTCCCAGAGAGAGGGTGGCGGAGCTGCTTGCCGGTCGTGTCCTCTGCACCCGAGGAGGGCGGAGCTGGGCACCCTGCTCTGAGGTCCCCTCCGACTCAGCTCCGTCCTGCCCTGGGCACGGCCCAGAGGGCACTGCTCTGAGGTCTTCGGCTGGGGCAGAGATGTTAGATCACAGAACTGTGCCTGTCTCGAGCTCACAGTCTGGACGCAGACGAATCAGGTGTCCAAACGAAAATGGCCACTGGAGAGGACAGACAGGCAGTGAGACCCTGAGGCGGGGGTCTGTGGCCTAGTGGTCAGGGCTGGGTACAGCTGAGGGCTTCAAGGTGGGGATTGGGCGGGGCCCAGAACCCTAAGGCACCACAGCTCCCGTGGGTGAGCTGTGTGCATGTGTGCATGTGTGCACTGAGTGTGGTCGTGCACGAGTGTGCGTACACATGTTCTGGAGCAGGGTAGGCAGGGTACGAGTCAAGCCTTGGTACAAGCACAGAACTCACAGATGGTGCCCGGGGCTGTGGAGTTGGGCTGGGCTGGCGGCAAAAGGGGCTCTGGCCGGGAGGGAGAGGATTTTACCCTGCAGGAGACTGAAGAGTCCCTGGGCCAGCAGCACAGGGCACATACTTCCAGGCCAGGGCTGGATCTGTCACCAGGACAAGAGTGCTGTCAGCCTGACTCCTGGACCCCCAGGCTTGTGTTTGGCATGCTTTTCTGGGTGCTTTTCCTGGTGCTGGGCATACGGGGTTAAAGTTGACCTCTGTCTCTTATGTGGATCTCCCAGTGAACCAGGCCTGTCCATTCCCTCCAGGAATGTTAGACTTCTGTCTGTTCTGTGCAGCAATAACAGAGTGGTATGAACCGGGCAGTCTGTAAACTGTGAGTGTCCGTTCAGCTAATGGTTCCTGAGAGCTCAGTGCTGGAAGTTGGTGAGGCCCTCGGGCTGCTCTGTGACGCTGTGGGGCGACTCCTTCACTCTGGGGACTCCAGCCTCTGCCGCCCACGGACCCTGACGCTTCAAGGTTCCACCGTGCGTCACAGTCAAATATCAGTGTGAGTTTGGGGCTGCCACCCAAGCACAGACATCCTGTGACGTCACTGTCACTCGTTGGTGTGGGGCAAGCTAGGCCCCCAGTCCTCGTCCCAACCCTCCCCCCTGCTCATCAGCCTAAAGCACAGACCGGTGCTGCCACCCAGGGATGGGATCCTCCCTGCAGGCCCGGGGCAGGGTCTCATGGGAAAACGACTGGGTCGGGTTGGCCCAAGGCCGCACCCTGTGTGCGGAGGGGCCACCAGCTCCGGGTCTCAGTGTTGTCAGAGTGGACCTCCCTCCGCACCCAGATGCCTGACCTACTTCTGCTCTGCTCCCCACGCCGGAGGTGGCGACCGAGCTTCAGGGACCCTCACCCCAAAGTCCCTCGGCCATGGGATCCGTTCTGAAAACAGCTTGCTGTTACTTGAGGACCAAGTTGAAAAGTGATACAATTTAGCAAGGTGTGGTGGCATACACCTGTAATACCCGCGCCTGGGAGGCTGAAACAGACCCTGTCTCCCTACAGAATGGATGGATGGATGACTGGAAGGAGGGCTAGCAGATCCAGCCCATCCTGTGACCAGCGGCGTGGCCTGCGGCCCTGTGCCTGGCTCCCAGGTGTGATGGCTTAGCACTCAGTGTTCTGCTTCTCCGGGGGCCCAAGGCACCTTCTTTTGTAGAGATTTTTTAACATCCCAGCTGGCACCTTTTTAATTTCATTAAGATGATTAGGCAATCATAAACAGAACTTTAATCACCAGCTACAAAGTGCCCGTACTGCGTGCTGTGGGACTCTGAAATGCTTTTATGAACAGTCCTGACCCCTGGCCCTGCTCCCTTCTGTGTCGTACTTTTTCTTTCCGCCTTTTCTGGCCTCCACTTCAGCACTGCCACCTGCAAGCTTGTCCTGCTGAGGCTCCTGTCCTGCCAGTGGTGACATCACAACCCCATCAATCAGCGGGCAGCCACGGTAGATCAGAAGGCTCAGGCTGGCGTCCAGGCTGGGCTGCTGGTGTCCTCCCCGGCCTGGGCACAAGCATACAAGTGGGACCACGTGTGAATTCCACTCAGCGTGGCAGGTGCCGTGACACTAGCACTCCTTATCAGGCCAGGTGGGGAAGGGTTCATCTGGGCTCCTGCCTTTGTCAATCCGTAACCAGAAATGTGGACTAAAATCAAATATGACCATTATAAAAGTTCAGGTAGTAGAGATAGTTAGGGTAAAAAATAAAACTCAAATCTTTCTGTCTTTTAATAATCATTGTTAGCATTTTGGTAAAAGTCCACCCAGTAATTTTTTTCTTGTCATGAAAATGTACAAGCACATCCACAAAGAAAAGCAAATGTATTTGGGGCAAGTATGCAACTTTATAACTTGGGCTTTATGAGTTATCCTGTATTTTAAGCTTATCTGTGATTCAGTAAGCATCAATGGACGTCGTTCGTGCTGACTGTCCACTGCTTGCTGCCCATCGCAGGGCAACTCTAAGGGTATATTTTAATTGATCCGCTTTGACTGTAATAAAGTCGCATTGTTTAACACTGAGTATGTTTTTAGCTTTCGTATTTGTGAGTGTGAGCAGCTTGTGTAGGGGCCTCTTCCCCGTCCGTGCTGCTCTGGTGGGGATAAGTCTGAGAAGCGCAGTCACTGTCATGGGTTAGGAGACGTAGGAATTTCATGCCACTGTCCAAGTTCCCTCTGCACAGTGCGTAGAAGTCTGCAGCCCTTTCAGCAACATGGAAGAAGGTTTGTTTCTTCCAATTCTTCCTCACGGAGGGGGTGGTTATTTATTAAGATCTAATCCGATGTGCCAAAAAATGAATATAGAAAAGCATTTTATTATGTTGATTTCAACCTGCCACTTTGTGAGCACCTAACCCAGTGGGTACTCCACACGAGTCTGACAAAACAGTTGTGTCAAGTTATACTTGAGCACGAGTGTGGTCTAGGAGTGCTGACCCTTCCCCCATGAAATCTCTGTGCATGTGGGATTCGGGACCCTTTCGCCCCGAGACGCCCTGCAGCATGTCCCTGCCCCTGGCTCCCCAGGATCCACTGTGGGTCGCACGGAACCTCCCAGAGTTTGCCATGGTGGAGCCCAGTGTGACCTTCAGCTGTGGCTCCTCTGACTCATTGCAGCGCTCTTAGGACTCTCTGCACGGCCGGGGCTCAGCAGCGTTTCCTTGCATAGCTCAACAGTACGGATGAAGACGTTCTCTGGACAGTAGGGTTGTTTCCTGCTTTGGGATGTTACAAAGGAGATGGTTATGAAGTTTCATGTGCAAGGGTTTGTGTAGACATCATGTCCTTTCCTCGAGCTAGATACCGAAGTGTCCAACTGCAGTGCCACAAGTAAGAGCCTGGCACATTTAAATGCCCAATCCTGCTGATCTTGTTCTCTGAAGCGGTTTTATCATGGGGCACCCCCATGAGCCGCAGGGAGAGTCCCACTCGTCCTCCGCGCCCCCCTCCAATCTTCAGTCCCAGTAGACCTGCAGCGGCCCTGGCATGCTTTCAATCACATCTCCCTGGTCACTGACCACACCGCACATTTTGCCACGTGTTGGACTTTTGCACATGATAACTTCCTTGGTAGAATGTCTGCTCAAGTCTTTTTCCACTTTTAAGTACTATCTATGTCCTTGTTGAATTATGCCATTAATTCTGAATGTCAATGCCTTTCATCAGATAAATGTATTGTGAATAGTTTTTCTTAGTCTGTTTGTTTTCTGAATGTCTTTTGGTAAGAAGTCCTGACTTTGATCTAATTATCAATCTCTTCTTAGAATTAAAACTAGAATTGAAGCTTTTCATGTCCCTTATGACCTCTTTACCTAACTAGAACTCACAATAATTTTACGATTTCCTCCAGAATAGTTGTGGTTTTAATTTTAGGTTTAGGTTTAAGATTAATTTGGAATCAATTTTTATGGGGAGAAGGGAGGCCAGGTATCATTATTCCAGCATCTTTTCTTGAAGAGACTTAGTTGGCTATGTAAAGACAGTCAAATTCCACCCTCTCTTATTCTTTGTTGACCTAAATGCCTATCCTTATGTCATTATCGTATTGTCTGGATTATTACAGATTTGCAGTAAATTTCAACATCAAGTAACATAAGTTCTCTCTTTGTGTTTCCTTATATATTTTAGAATTAGCTTGGTGATTAAAAAATTGTTTGATTTTGTTTAGTATTACATCGAATTTATTTTTCAATTTAAGTATAGTTACCATTCAGTCTCTGAGCCTTCCCTTCTACGGACATGGTGTAACTGTTCTCATTTTGCTCATCTTTAATTTCTCTCAGAGATATTGTAGAACTTTCAAAGCACCAGTCCTGTAATGCTTAATCTGTAAGTATTTCAGATTTTTGGTTGCTCTTCTAAATGAGATTTAAAATTTTCAGACATTTCAGGTGTTTATTGGAGATAAAAAAATTGTTTTTTGGGGGGCCAGCGATTTAGCTCAGTGGTTCCGGCGCCTGCTTCGCAAGCACAAATTCCTGAGTTCAATCCCCGGTAACCATATATACAGTGCTGGGTATGGTGACTCATGCCCACCAGCAATCAATACCACATACCACAGTGTGGGGCGTGGTGGCTCATGCCTATAATCCCAGCACTCGGGAGGCAGAGGCAGGAGGATTGCTGTGAGTTCGAGGCTTGCCTGGGCTACATAGTGAGCTGAGGGCCAGTCTGAACTACAAAGTAAGACCCTGTCTCAAAAAAAAAAATTGTTTTTTGTATATTGACCTTGCTGAGCTCACTCGTGTGACTAGTTTTCCTTATGGATTCCTTCTGACTTCTTACATACATACATACTATCATCTGTAAAGAAAGATCCTTTATTTCTTTATTCCAAGCTATATGCCACTTATTTCTTTCTTTTTCCTAATGGAAGTGTCTAGGACCTGGTACAATATTTAGGAGATGTACAGTAATTTCTCTGTCTGGTTCCTTTCTAAGAGTAGGGAATCCAGTTTTCCACCATTAGATATGAGGCTCCAGGTTTTTTCTATATACTTCTCATCAGGTTGAGGCAGACCATTATTTCTAGTTTGCTAAGTTTTCTAAAAAAATTATTATTATCATTTAGAGATTGGGAGATAATGTTATTCTTTTGTATATTCCTTTGTACATGGTAGATTAAATTAGCTATTTGACTAAACTTTTAAAAATTGAATTCTTTATTGGTACATTTTATAAATAGCTCACAATCACACTTAACATTGGGGAATTTGTACCAGTATAAGACACGAGTTCTCATTTTTATCCATACCCTAACCCACCTTACAGCCCTCCACCCCTGTATACATGGGCTTTCTTTTTCTTTCCAAATCATATTTATTCTTTCCCTTCATTACTTTCCCCTACCACATTCCCTTTGAGTATTTCCTATTTCACAAAATCTATCCTACATTCTAGAACTCATTTCCATCTGCAGGTTCTCATATGAGAGAAAAGATATGGTATTTACATATCTGTGAACTATTTATTTCACTTAGTGTGTCCTCAAGGTGTGTTCATTTGCACATAAATGAATGAAACTTGTCATTCTTTATGGCAGAGTAATACTCTATTTTATAAAAAACCCCACATTTTCCTTATCCAGTCTCCAGTTGATGGGCATCTGGATTGTTTCCAAGATTGGGCTATCACAAACTGAGCTGCTTTTTTTTTTTATAAATTGAATTCTTTATTGGTACAATTTATATACATATCAAAATCATGTATAACATTGGGGAATGTGTACCAGTATATGACACAAGTTAATTCTGACATATTTCTTTATGATATGATTCTCTTAATTCCTTCGAGTGTATTCCTAGCAGGGGAATAGCAGGGTCAAATGGGACCTCTAATCCTAGTTTTCTGAGAAATCTCCACACTGATCTCCACAGTGGTTGTACCAGTCTACATTCCCACCAACAATGGGGAAGGGTTCCTTTCTCCCTACAGCTTTGCCAGCATTTTAGTATATGTGCTGCCGAAGCGAGCACAACTTTGCCAGCATTTATTGCTGGTTGATTTCCCAATAGCAGCCATTCTTTGTGGAGTGACATGAAATCTCAGTGTTATTTTCATCTGCATCTCTTGAATGACCAGTAATGTTGAGCATTTCTTCATATGCTTCTTGGCTGCTCTTCTGCCTTTGAGAAGTGTCTGTTCATTTCAGGTGCCTTGACTAAACTTTTTTGTACCCATATTCACTAGGGATTTAGTATGTATTTTGTTTTGCATATGATGACACATCCAGTTTTGATTTCAGGGTAAAATTGGCCTCATAAAATGATTTTGAAAGTATTAACTTACTTGTTCTATTTGTTCTCTTAAAGATTTGCTAGAATTTACTACTGAAGACCTCTAGCTCTGGAATTTTTAGGAAGGCTTTGTAAGAGAGTTTTAAATTATTAACTTGATTCCTTTTATCTTTCACATTGCCTGACATTTTTATTTTAGTTCTTTCTAAATTGGTAATTTGTGTGTTTCATAGAATTCACCATTTTTGCTTAAATTGTCGAATTACTGTCATAAGGCTGTTTGTAATATTCCTCTATTATCTTTTTGATCTTTGAAGTATTTATTGTGAAGTTTTGTTTTATTCCCGAAACTGATAATTTGTGTCCTTATTCTTTCTACCTAAAACCAACCAGTTTTACTGATATTTTCCTTTTTTGTGTGTGGATTTTCTACTTGATTTTAGTTCTTATTATCGTCTTCCTTCTACCTCCTTTGGATTCAGTTGATTCAGAGCCCTCAGCCACCCAGAACACTTTATTTTATGACTACATCGTGATATAATATTATAAGACCTCACCTTCATAAAACAGTCAAGCAAAATACAAGGGGAAATAAAGTTCATCTAAATGCAAACCACCCTGCAATTTGGTAGATATTCAAACTCATTCAATTTTGTGCTGACAGGCTCATACCTTGCATACCCTTAACTTTTCAATTTCATCTGCCCCATTCCTTTTGTGTCTCAATATCCCTCTGAAATCCTCTCTCAGCTCCACACCAAAGCTGTTAAAAATGTGAAGTGTTCACTTTGACACTGTTCCCTGTGCTTACTTAGTAATGTTCAGATATGCTGGCATGTATATTTTTAGTTGACTGTGTTATATATTTTAGTATATGTGCTGCTGAAGCGAGCACAACTGTGTTATATAAAACCATTCATATCATCTACAGTTCTGTACATCTCATTTTCCTCATACACACATATGTATTTCTTATAATAAATAAAGGATAAGAAGACTCAGAATGCCCTTCAAGTTCCCTGGAATAGCTGAGGCTAATTATTTAAAAACAGATTCTGTGGTATCACGCTGTGTGCTGCACACCTAGACTTGTTTTGTTTGCTTGTTTGTTTTCTGTTTTTTGGTACCAGGGATCAAACTCAGGACCTTGTGCTTATGAGGCAGGCACGGCACCACTGAGGTAAATCCTTGGACCTGTTTTGTTTTCAATTTCTTAAGCGACTGAAAATCAGGTTTTATGTAAATGTTGACAATTTTAGCCCTTCGGGATAGCAATAGATAGCGAGGCAGTCTTGGCTGTGCTGTCTGTTTGTTGAGAACACAGTAAAGATCTTACCCAGCTGGGACGGGGGCTCCTGTTTCCCCCGTTGGTGGAAGAATTTGCTCTTTCCCCAAACTCTCGCTGTTACTGCATTCTGTAGTTCCTTGATTTTAGCAATCTGGGCAATGTCTTTTGATTACTTGGTATGATTGATGAGGATTTAATTATTTTATCTTGCCGTGCCTTTCCTTTCAATATAGTTATATTGCTATTTGCATTTTAATCAATAAACAGTATTTTCTTTCTGGCATGCAGACATTTCACATTTTCATGTCAACCAGTATTTATGGTTTCTGCTTTAATGTCAGTCTCAGAGAGCCCTTTCCACTTATAGATTATAGCAATGGTCGTATAATTATTTCTATTATCTTTATGCTCCCTCCCCATTTAACTTTAGTCCACCTATAATTTATTTTAATGTAAGATGCAAAATAAGAACCAGGCATAGTTCTTTTTTTTTCAAAGAGCAACCCAGCCGTCTTCAGTACTGCTTTTTGAGCAAATGTCCTTCTGCTGTGACTGCAGTGTCTCCTCCTCATCCCTACAGGTGCGGGGGCCTCTTGGGCTCTACGTGGTCTCCTGGTACCTGTTTCTTCTGCCTTCCCTGGGCTGCTGGGAGTGCTGTTTGTGAGGCCGCTGCTCTGTCACCTTCCTTCCCGCCTGTGGTTGGTTGGCAGCTGTGGGGCCCGGCTGAGCTGGCAGGGGGCACTCCGCCCTCACTGCTCTGGCTCCCCCGCTCCACCTCTCCCTGCAGCTCTGCAGGGCTAACACGCTCACCAGCTCTGCCAGAGAAGGGGCTGGCGGCTCTTACAGGACACGACTGCAGCACAGGGCAGTGCCCAGAGCAGCCCTGACTGACCGGAGGGCGCGGGCACGGCCTTAACAGAGAAGCTCTGGCCTGTGCATTCCACAGAACTCCTGGGGGCGCTGCAGGGCGGGGTCATCGGGGGCAGGTGTGTGTGTCCCCAGCCAGCTGCGGCCAAGGCAGCGCTCCTGCCAGGGTGGCCGTGGGGCTCCAGGACAGTTGGCATGGCAACAGCTCCACCAATGATGGAAACTCCCACAATTCGGAGTCTCTGAAATCATGGGGCCACTGCTGCCACCTCTCTGTGGACCTCACTCAGCAGGCAGAGGTGGGGGAGGCACAAGGCCCTGCGTTACCCACGAGCCCCTATTCCAGTGGGTTGTCGTCAACACTGCTTCTCCTCACGGAAATGCCCCTCAAGAGGTCTCCCATGATTTCAGCTGGGCCTTGTCCTGAGAATTGTGGGAGCTTCCGTCATTGGTGGAGCTGTTGCCATGCCAACTGTCCTGGAGCCCCACGGCCACCCTGGCAGGAGCGCTGCCTTGGCTGCAGCTGGCTGGGGACACACACCTGCCCCCGATGACCCCGCCCTGCAGCGCCCCCAGGAGTTCTGTGGAATGCACAGCCCAGAGCTTCTCTGCTCAGGCCGTGCCCGCGCCCTCCGGTCAGTCAGGGCTGCTCTGGGCACTGCCCTGTGCTGCAGTCGTGTCCTGTAAGAGCCACCAGCCCCTTCTCTGGCAGAGCTGGTGAGCGTGTTAGCCCTGCAGAGCTGCAGGGAGAGGCGGAGCGGGGGAGCCAGAGCAGTGATCTCCAGAGACCTGTGTAGGCCGAGGGACTCACAGAGGCCAGAGCCCCAGAGCGGCAGCAGGAGCTTCCTGAGGAGCCCTAGGAAGCACTGGGGGGAGTCTGGGGCCACTGCCGAGGACCTGACAGGGAGCCCCCGGAGCTGTGATGCCCAAGTGACACCAAGGGCTGTTCCCAAAGCCCAGAGTCCCTGACAGCAAGAGCCACTCAAGTTTCTGGTTTGTGATTTCTATCTGACTTGAGTAGAAGAGCCCCAGCTACTTGGGACAGGCTGGCACCCGGGCCTGGTGCTCTCTGTGGAAGGAGCTGTGGAGGGTTCTGGGATCTCTGCCCTCCCGCCCACTCTTCCTGAGTCCCTGGCCCTCCCTGCCCCGCACAGTACCCTGGCAGCCATGGTGGCTCTGCTGTCCTGCCCTCTCCATGGACAGCTTGTGTTTTTCTGCTCTAGACTTGGGGTTCAGCATGGGACTTGCTTTGGTGCAGGCACGAGCCTGGTGTGCTGACCCGGTACCTGGCACCTGGCCCAGGAGGGCCCACTTCAGCCAGGCAGGGGCACAGGAGCGGAAAGGGATTTGAGCTGGCACTTGCGGACCTGCAGACGGTGAAGCGTCGGCACAGTCCCGTGGCTGCCGGGGGCCCGGGGCTGCTCCTGGGCGGCGCGGCTGTGTCTGCCCGGAGCTGACCGTCGCGGTGCTGAGGAGGCCTCGAGACCCCAGACGCTGCGTTTGCCCTGATACAGCGCAGCATGTGTCAGGTGACAGGGGCATGTGCTGGCTCCTTTTGTCTTTATTTGCAGCACTGGGAATTGAACTGAGGGATGCTGTCCTACTGACCTATACCACCAGCCCCCTGATTGATTAATTGATCGGTTTTCTGAGACAAGGTCCCACTATGCAGTTGTCTGGCCTTGAACTCACTTTGTAGGCCAGGTGGCTCTCAAATGTACAGTGATCCTCCTGCGTCAGCCATCTGAGTGCTGGGATCACAGGTGTGTGCCACCATGCCTAGCCAGCTCTTTTAATTTTTCTTTTTCATGCATTTTGAGACAGGATCTTGCTAAGTTACCCAATTTGGCCTTGAACCTGTGATCCTTCTGCCTCAGCCTCCTTAGTAACTGGGAACACAGTCATGGGTCACTCGCCACGCTATTTCCTTTTGAGAGTATTTCTAACAAAAATACTTCAAGGTCTGTGAATGTGAAGAACTGCTCTGGAGGCACCAGCCCTAGGCCTTTCCCAGGGTAGACAGGCCAGGGTGTCCGTTCCGACACCATGACCCCAAGTGGGACAGCACCGCTGAGGGCGGCACGTGCCGTGTGATGCTTCGCTCATGGCCCCTCGCGGGCCGGGCCAGCCCTCTGCAGTCACGGCGCTGAGCTGCCTCTGGCCCTGGCTGCAGTTGAGGGACACGGCCTGAGGCGCGAGTGTCCTCGTGGGGCCTGCAGGGAGACTTTCTCCCTGAGACCGGCCTGTGATGGCTCCGCCGCCTTTTTAGCCCAGAGTGAACCATTCCGACAGCCTGGGGACATAAATCATGGCGCGTTCCTGGGGGACCTCTGATGAAATAAATCAAAGAATCTTTTCCCCAATCGGCTCTCAATCATTCTTTTCAGTCACGTAGGAAATATGGTCCATGCTGTATTTACAGTTTGATGGTAAGGAGATGTTTAACATCATTTCGGGAGATTAAACATGACAAGTTATACGGTGAAGCGTGTGAAAGGTGTTCTTCATGGCGGGCAGGTTCAGGTTGACGTACGACTCCGTAATAGGGGCTATAAATCCCAGGGGTGGCCAGGAGCTGTGCGGGGCGTCCGCAGGTGGGCCCGGCCTCCCTGCCGTCCCAGGTGGCGCTGCGGCGCGTCTGTGGCTCCCGGCCACCAGAGCTCCGCCGCCAGCGAGATGTGCGCCTTCGACCCGCGCCTCCCTTTCCATCGGCCCGCTTCCCCCGGCCTCCGGCAGGCCTGTACTCTCTGGCCCCGCACAGTGACATCTTCCCGCGGGGGCTTTGCTTCTGTGTCCCCGTGGCCAGTGTGGCTGACCTGCTGGCCATTCCTGTCTCTTCTTTTGGGAGCTCCGAAGCCTGTCTGGCTGTGTGTGGCAGCAAGGGTTGAGCCTGGGGTCTGTGAGTTACGTCCTCAGCCCTTTTAAAACATGTTCTTTGGAGACAGTGTCTTGCTAAGCCATTAAGCTGAACTTGGACTCTTCCCGCCTCGACTTCCCAAAGCGCCAGGATTACAGAGGACCGTCACCCATCACCAGGCCTGGCGTCCTCTGCCCATTGAAACGGTTGAGTTGTCTGTTGGCTCGTGTTGAGTTTCTTAGCTATTTTGGGTGCTAACTCCTCATCAGAGGTGTGGCCTGTGGTGGTTTCTTCACTTGGCTCCACAGGGCGCAGCTCTCACAAGACAGCTGAGGGTGGACGATGCCTGGGGGGGGGGGCACAGCTGCCAAAATAACGATGAAAATTGGTTGGGGTTCCCGCTTCTTCATTTTCCTTCAGATTGCCAAAGTTAGTTCTAATTATCAGTAATGCCAACAGCTAATGTTACTTAGTATCTTCTTTGCCAGATTCTGTTACTATCCATGAATTTTTAAGAGAAACTATGACAAATTATGAAAATTTAAAAAAGGAGGGTGGCAGTGACTTGTCCTGGTGTGCACAGGTAGTTAATTAAATAGCTACACACAGGCAGCTGTGTAGGAGAGTCAGCTGCCAGCAAGAGCCCCCAGGGCACTGGTTGGTCTCTGTTTCCGTTTGTGCGTGCATGAGAACGGCGTCCTCCTGTGTGTCACGGGGGCTGCGTTCGTGTCCTTGGGAAAGGTCAGCCGAGACGCCCCTGCGGGCTCCCCGGCGAACTGCAGTTACACGAAGCGACTGCGAAGCGGGTCGGAGCCGTGGGAGGTAGACAAGGTGCGGTGGCCCCCAGTCCTGCTGAGCCCACACTCCACGCAGCTCCTGGCTCTCTGGGCTGCGGGTGGCACATGCCACGGTGGGGCCTGGCAGGAAGGCGCTTGTCACCGTGCTGATGTCTTGGGCTTGCTCTCGAAAATGTCTCTGGGTTACCGGCGTCTTTGCGAAGCGGGCGGGAGTGGGCTGAGGGGGGTTCCGACGGTGGGGGTCAGCCGGAGGCTGCCGCTCTGGTCCGAGCAGGGGTGGTGGCAGGCGTGTGGGAGGGGCTGTGCCACGACTGTGGCACAGGAATGTGTTTGGGTAAGAGATGAGGACTGAGGACGCGGGGTCTGGAGAGGAAGGGCGTGGGCCTGTCTGGAGTCTGGGGGCTGAGGAGGGTCATCCGGGACACGCGGTGACCGGCAGGGCCGGAGCCACTTGCTGGCAGAGCGTCCCGCACCGTCCGAAAGGTGCCCCTGGCACGTAGACCATTCCAGGCGACTGCGGCGCCACGAGCCCGCACGCATCACGGAGGAGGAGGCGGCGGCTGAGGTGTGGCAGCTCACGGTTTCCATCTGCCCCGGCTGATGTTCACCCGCGTTTGGCAGAGCCCCGGGCAGCCCTGCGCCCGGGGTGTCCACACCACCGCCGCGGCCTCCTCTGGGCCAGTGTGGACGTGCAGACATGAGCCACGCCGGCTGGAGGTCATCTGGTGGGAAGTTGCAAATCCCCCTTAGGGCGAATTTTGTTTGAAATGATAGAGGGGAGAGCGGGAAGAGAAGCCCTAAAACCCACAGCAGAGGGATCTCGGGAAGAGGAGAAGAGCTGGCAGCTAAGGAGCCACTGAAGAGGCCAGGTGGGCGGACAGGGGCCCCGTGAGGCCCAGGGCCTTGTGTACCGTGTGTAGCCACAGATGTGGCTGGAGGCCAGTGCGGCACTGCCAGGAGAGGGCACCGTAGGCCAGCGTGCTTCCACTGAAGCGTGGCCCCCGTTTCCGGACTTTGCCTCCCATCCGTGGCAGGTGTTCCGGCTCTGGGCCTGTGTCTGGATCTTTGGGTTTTAGTTTCACGGTGAGGTTGGCAGACAGTCTTCAGAAGGGTGTGGCCCAGGGAGGGGCCTCCACGGTGGCAGGAGAGACCCCAGAGGCTAGGAGAACGTTCAAGCAGAAGGCTTGCCAAGCCGTGCTTCCGAGGCAGAGCTGCCTGCGCCCTCCTCGCTTCGCAGCTGGCGAGCAGAACAGGAAGCCGGGTGAGCGGGGCCCCTGGCCTCTCCCCCACTGCTGTGTCTCTGCTAGGTGAGGCTGTCTCATCGCAACCTGTGTGAGCGCGGAGAAGAAACCTGCTTCGGGCTGATGGCAGCCCCTTGCTAATGAGGGGAATTCCGGGGAGCCTGCCTCTCTTCCCCCACGTGCGCTTGCTCTCTGCAGTCTGTCTCGCTGCCAGAGCGGCTTCTATGTCATGCCAGCGCTAACGAAGTTCGCCAGCCCGACAGCTTTGATGGTTGACGAGTCTGATGGGCACAGACCACGGAAAGTCCATAGCGCCCGGCCTTGGAGCTGAGGCTGCTCCGTGGCGCCTGGAGCCCTGATGTCTGGGGGTCCTGCAGGCTGGTGCAGAGCTCCCGAGCCTCTGGGTTTGGGCAGAAATCCTCCAGTGGCAGCAGAGGACCTTTCCTCAGAGATGGTCTGCGGGCCACGAGGGGCAGCGGCCTTGCTGTGCCCGCCGTGGGGCTCGTCTGATGTGGGACGGGGGGTACTTTCCTGTCCTCAGGGAACAACAGCGGCTCATCCGCAAACGCCTCCCCGAGAGGAGGGGTCCTGACCTGCGGGTCTCGCAGGCCTCCTGGTGCGTCTTCACCTGCTCACCCAGGACGTGGCGTCTCTCCTGGGCCGGTGTCACATGGAGGCAGGGCTGGGGTCCCTGGTCCCACCCCTCGCCCTTTCAGGACTTGGTCCTGGAGTCGGGCTGGCTGGTCCTGCTGTCACATTGTGGGTTCCTGGGGCCTTGCGTGCAGGCCGGGTATGGGTGGAGGGATCCCAGGGAGGCGTTGGCATCACCTGCGGCCCTGTCTCCCAGCATGCGGTGGGCCAGAAGCCACAAGGCACGAAGCCCTGGAGACACAGCTCTCTGAGTGGCATAGAGGGGCAGAGGGTGTCTATGGTCACAGAGCTAAGGGTGCCTGGGTGGGGGGCCCAGAGCACACCCAGAGTTGGTTTGGGGCACCCTTCGGGCCAATGGCTCGAGCCTGAGCTCCTGTGTCCTGCTCTTGGGTCCTCATGGTTTGTGCTCACTTTAAAAATAAGGCTCCTGTCAGGCGTGGTGGCTCACGCCTGTCATCCCAGCCCTCGGGAGGCAGAGGCAGGAGGATTGCTGAGTTCCAGGCTTGCCTGGGCTACATAGTGAGCTGAGGGTCAGCCTGAACTACACAGCGAGACCCTGTCTCAAAAAAAAAAAAAAAAAAAAAAAAAAGGCTCCAAACTGCTGGTTCTGGAGCCGCTGGGAATGGAGAGTCGCTGGGGGTGGGGACCCCTTTGCAGACCAAGAGGAGGAGCCCTGCAGTGTAGACTAGAGGGGCCCAGCCTTGGGCTAAAAGGGAGGACGGCACCACGGCGGCGTGCGGCGGAGTGGGCCCAGCTCCTGTACCAGCACCAGAGCCTGCGCCTCCAAGGGCTGCCCCTCAGCCCTAACCGAGCGCCGGCTGGAGCCGTCAGGTGTAATAAGGACAGGGTGCCGACTTTGTTCCGAGGACTCAGAACCTCAAGACGGAAAGAGCCACGCAGCTAGTTTGCAGTAACTTCCTTTAGCTGCAGATGCAGTTTTAAATATTAAGATCGTACTAGTAAGCTCATTTAATCATCTTTAAAAATTCATGGGCCACTGGAGCTTGCTGGGGATTAAAATTATTCCTGTTTCCAGGAGTGCAGAGAGGGGAGCTTGCACAGGGGACAGGGAGGCTCGACCTTGGGGCCAGGGAGCGGACGGCAGCGCACCGCCGGCTGGCCTCCTCTCACGGGGAGGGCGCGGGGCTCCGGCTCCCTGGGATCGCATTTCTCTTCTCCCTTGCTTGTAAAAGCTTTTGTTGAAAATATGGACTCTGCTGTTATTTTTACTGTAGAAGACAAAAGCTAGTGAACAAAATTCATCTTTCCTGTGTGTCTGAGAGCCTTGGGGTCTGGAGAGCAAGCTTAGTTTTGTCTGGGGTGTTCCCGCGGGGTCGGACCGAGCGATGGCGCCACGTCTGCCCTGGACACCGTGAGGACCCCGCCCTGGGGCTCAGCCTCTTCAGGGGACTCGGACTGCACGTAGCCCCGCCAGGAGCGGACATGGCGGTGGGAAGGTGGAGGGGCGGAGCTCGGCAGATGTGCTGGGCAGGCATCCACAGCAGGAGCGCTTACGGCAGTTCTCTTCTTACGTGAGTGTTGAAACTGGCTGGAATGCAGTGTGCAGCGTGGCCGTGCCGAGTGCAGTCACGGGGCCACCCGTGCACGTGAGGCATTTGCTTTATTGGGTCCCGCCGTGCCCTTGACAGGTGCTCTTGCTCTCGCAGCCTGAGGAAAGACACGTAAACGGAAGCGTTTTACTCAGAGGTTCGGATGAAGCAGCGCTGACAAGGAGTCTGTGTCACCACTGCCACCTCCCTGTCCAAGCAGGCTCTGCGAGCGCTCTGCAGGGCCCTCCTGCACCCCAGGGTCTGTTGAGGCCTAGCCCCAGGCACCAGCTGTGACCTCATTTCGGAAGAGGCTTGTTGCCGATAGGCTCAAGTTGGGGGAAGCCATTCGGTGGCACCCAAATCCACAGCTGTGAGCTCCCGAGAGCCTCACTCCCCCGCTTGCACGCTGGTTTGCACACCGTGTGGTCACAGCACCTGGATGCAGATGGTCAGCCCCGGCTCGAACTCGGTGGCTGGCCCTGGCTGTGTATGAAGTAGGACAACAGCCCCTGAGTTACCTACTGATTGTCCCCTCCGCCCTCACCTCTGTGGAGGGAAGCCGCTGTCCACCTTGCTGTTGGGTGCTGCCAGCAAGCAGCCCCTTTGGGGAACCAGTTCCCAGAGCTGGCTGATGGCGCTGACCTCTGCTGTTGCCCCGGGAGGCTGCAGGCACTGACATGGGTTGGGAGGGGCTTGGGTGATTCCTCGCTCGCTTGGGCAGAGGCTGAGTCATGACGAATCAGTGGGAGAAATGGGTCTTGGCCGGTTGGGTTTAGGGTGACAGGAGTGAGCTGGGTGCAGGTGGAAGTACCGATTGGCCCTCTGCTGGGGTTTGGAGTTGAAGTGTTCCCCAAACTCAGGAGCTAAAGATGGGAGCTTTTGGGGGGTGACTGGGTCCGGAGGGCCCTGATTAATTATTGGGGGGATCCTCTGCCCAGATCATGATTTGAGAGGTGAT